>JAOYMZ010063097.1:0-12816 GCA_025802335.1 Pinguicula primuliflora
AATAGCTGTAGTTTCGAGTTTCTTGTTGATGAAGTGTCGGTCTACTTCCGCATGTTTAGTCCTATCATGCTGGACTGGATTTTAAGAAATGTGAATGGCTGCACGATTATCACACCTCAAGGGGCAAGCTTCAGAGGGTGTAAAACCCAACTCTATCATCAACTTTCTCAACCACAATATTTTTGTCAGACCGCGAGCCACACCCCGGAACTTTGCTTGAGCACTAGACAATGCAACCACTTTTTGTTTTATGCTTAGCCATGTGACAAGGTTACCACCAATAATCGTGAAGTATCCAAAAGTTGACCTCTGATCCACTGGATCGCTGGCCCAATCAGCATCTGTATATGCCTCAATCCTAAAATGTCCATTCTTCTGATATAATACTCTCGTGTCAGGAGATCCTTTCAAATATCTCAGAATCCTTAGTGTTGCATCCATGTGATCTCTCAGGGGGTTATGCATGAACTGGCTCACCACCCCCACTGCATACGCAATATCAGGTCGATTGTGGGATAAATAGACCAGTTTTCCCACCAAATACTGATATCTACTCTTATCTACACTTTCTGCTCCCTCAATGATCCTCAGGCTGTGATTCACCACCATGGGTGCATCTGCTGGTTTGCAGTCAAGCAATCTAGTCTTTGCTAACAAGTCCAGAACATACTTCCTTTGGGATATATAGATACCCTGCTTTGAACGTGATATTTCAATTCCCAGAAATACTTCAACATTCTCAGATCTTTCATCTTGAATTCCTTGAATAAGTTCTTCCTGAGTATTTCAATTTCTTCTTAATCATCTCCTATAATCACTATATCGTCAACATAAATCAAACAAGTAATACCTTGGGCTCGCCTTTTGAGGAACATAGTGTGATCAGAGTTGCTCTAGAGGTATCCATATTTCTTCATAGCCAAGGTAAACCGTCCAAACTAAGCTCTCGGATACTGTTTCAAGCCATATAGTGCTTTCTTCAACTTGCATACTTCTCCATGTCTGAAATTGTCAGAGAAGCCGGGAGGGCCTTCCATGTATACTTCTTCATCCAAATTCCATGTCGAAAGGCATTCTTCAAATCAAACTGATGTAAGTGCCAATCCAGATTCGCTACAATAGAAAACAAGACCCCTATAGTATCCAATTTGGCGACTAGAGAGAACATCTCAGAGTAGTCAATTCCGTAGGTTTGTGTATAGCCTTTCACTACAAGACGAGCTTTGTACCTTTCAACTGACCCATCGGCCTTTCGCTTCACTATGTACACCCATCTACACCCAACTGGTTTCTTCCCTGAAGGCAAGTCACATCTCTCCCATCCCAGGTACTATTCTTCTTTAGGGCATTCATTTCTTCTTCCATCGCACATTTCAACACAGGACTACTCAAGGCCTCAATTTCATTCTGGGACACCTCATCAGTATAATAGAAGCAACAAAAGCTTTTACAGCCTCAGTTAAGCTCACCCTGACTAGTTCAACCACAGGGTACTGCTGGGACCTATGATCATGATTAGGAGTGTACTTCTTCAGTTTTACCCCCTATTAGAATAAGGAGTAGAGTGTATCTCGGTGTCATAGGACTACCTTCATCATAGTCAGTCAGAGAATCCAGAACGGGAGCCTCAGAAGGAACTGTACTTACCTAGACATCCAACTAGGAAACTAGTTGAGGCAACTCTTCATGGTTCGGATGTACTATGTCAATGTCGTGCACCTCGAAAGGTGGTCTACCTGTCTCATGAAATGGCTCTTGTGCGTGAGGCACATGAAATGATGTAGGAGGTGTAGGTGTCACTTATGCGTGAGGCACATGAGACACAAGCGTCAGAGTAATGTGATACAAATCTGGGCTAGACGCGTGAGGCATATGAGTCACTGTGGTGTTGTGGCTGGAGTGGAAGCTAGCCAATCAAGAGTGTTGACCTTGAAAGTCTCCCCCTAACCTCTTGACTGGTAGTAGTATTCAATTTCAACAAAATTGCAATCCAAAGTAGTAATAACATGACAAGTCTTAGGATTATAACACCGATAACCCTTTAGAAATCCCTAATATCACACAAATACACATTTCTCAGCATATGCATCAAATTTAGAACGATTAACTTTAGGGACATATACATAGACAGAACATCCAAACACCCTCGGAGTTAAGGACAGATAAGACGGGACTTGAGTAAAACAAACAAAGTCTGGATAGGGGTTCGAAAATTTAAGATCTCAGTAGGCAGCCTATTGGCTAAATACACAGAAGTAGCTGCGGCTTAAGGCCAAAAAGTAGACGGCACATGTGATTCAATCATTAAAGCACGAGTTATCTCAAGAAGAAAACTATTTAGCGACACCATTTTGCTAGGGTGAATAAGAGCACGAGGTTTGATGTAACAACCCATTTTCAGCAAAAAAGATTTTCATTTGGTGATTGATAAATTCACTCCATTGTCAGAACGAAGTATTTGAATTTTGGTATCAAACTAGGTAAAAATCATGCGATAAAACTGGATGAATTTCTCGAAAACTTCAAACTTGTTTTTCAACATATATACCCACATCATACGAGTGCAATCATCATTAAAAAGCATCAAATATCGTAATCCTTGCCCTCCAGTAATGGGTGCAGGTCCTCAAACATCAGAATGAATCAAAGAAAATATTTTCTGAATACGAACATGTTTTGACACAAAAGGCTGTCTATGGATTTTCGCCAAAATGCAAGTCTCACAATTGAAAAGCACATTGAAAATCTTAGGAAATAAACGACGAAGATAAGACTGTGATGGATGACCTAAACGACAATGTCACAGCCAACTTTGAGGGTTGGATGATCCATGAGTCAGAAGTGTTTCTCCCTGTGAAGCGACTTCATCAATATAGTACAAGTCGTCTCGTTCAGTGCCACGTCCAATTATTTTCTTCGTATGGATATCCTGTAAGATACAAAAATTTGGGTACATCACCACGACACAATTCAGCTCTTTTGAAATATGGCTAATTGAAAGCAGCTTATATGAAAGAGATGGCACATAAAGGCATTTCGATAATCTCATGGATAGAGCAATTTCAATAATTTCAGCACTTTTAACGGGAGAAAATGTACCACTTGCCCTTTGGACCACATTATTTTGAGTTTTCTTCACTTCAATAATATCAGACAATTCATAAGTATTAGTGTCAGTTACACTAGAATCAAAAATCCAATTGGAATTTTTTGGGGGGCTCAAATTTCGCACAGCATCAATCGGGGCCCGATCTTCTGTCACTTGGGCTACAGGAAAAACTGATTAAATAGATTTTAAATCAAGCCCAATGATTTTCGTCCCAATTTTAGTCAAATCCACAGTATTACCAAAACATCCAAGTGAAGTACTTTGCAGAAGAGATAAGTGAAGGACATTTCGATATTTTCACATCTGAATGTCCCCTCGTATATATACCTGTGACTCCATGGGTCGGCATCACCGGTTCATTGAGATGGGTCTCGAGCTTCTCTATTCGGATCCCTTCATTCTCGTGATGTCGAGCGATTTTGCCGTGATTGAGGTTCGCGGTAGCAGTCTCACCGGTCGATTGATCTTGCTGCTGCTGCTGCACGACCGCCCCTCCGTACCTCTTCTGCAACCCCAGTGAGACCAAGGGTTTCCATTTAATTTGTAGCAATCCTTCTTCCAATGGCCAAGATTCTGGCAGTAATTGCAGAATGGTTGTCAATATGATGAACCGCCAGCTTGATTTACGACTTCTGATAGACCAATCTGGTGGTTGTATCGAATTTCAGACAGTCTGTGGGTGATGACTATTGTCCGTCGTCGTCGGACCGTAAATTTCCAATCCGGTCCCAATATCGCACAATGATCCGGTGTTCGACCCGCTGAAGGCCATGCTAGAGGATTTCCAGATGTGGCTGCGCGTGAACTCCCGTTGGACCGTCGTGTATGCGATGTCTACTGAGGCCAAAGGCATCTCTTTGAGAATATCTCGAGTGACTACTTCATAGGCTGGATTCAATCCGGTGAGAAATTTAAATAGTCGGTGCTCCGATTGAATCCCGATGTATGTGTCGATGTCGGCAATACATCTCATCGGTTCGGTCGATGCCGGTCAATCTCCATCCACAGGGAGTTGCACAGAGAGTAGTACTCTTCCAATTGTAGTGATCCCTGAACAATTCTGTCGACCTTCATCACTAGGTCGAAGATTTGTAAGTTATCCTCGTCGGAATTGAATGTCCGTGCAAGGATTTTCCACAACTCAAATGAATTCGGGTAGTAGATAAATTGGTCGACAATTCTTCTGTCGATTGACTTGATGATCCACTAGAACACATGTATATCCTGTTTCCTCCATTCTTTATAACCTGGACTGTCATTTGGTGGTTCCTTGGCGTGGCCGGAGATATACTTCAGGCAATCCTTGCTGATTATTGCCAACTCAAACTTCCTGACCCATAGAACATAGTTGTTGTGATTCAATTTGGTATCAATGATGACAGATGAATCTTCATCTTCCTTAGGTGATTTCGCTCATGTCTAAGATTCCATATACTCCTTGAACTATTGAGATAAATACTTATGGACTTCTATTTGAGGGATGACAATACTGCAGGAGGTTTCTTTCTCCATGATTCTTCGGACTTGTTGGAAATCTACTCTTGCTCCGATACCATGTAAAGAATGTGTTTTGAACAAAAGATTGGAAAAAATTTCCTTGATGATTCTATTCACAGTGTTTGCGCTAATATAGAATTACAATCATACAACTAATCCCTATAATCTCTAGATTCTATAAGGTAAAGATTTGACTTAATCTTCTACCTTATTTACAATTATTTATTTCTATCTTTAACAGTCTGTTTGTTTAGGGTTTAGTTATTTTTGCCCTTAATATGCTACAGTAATGACACAAATAGAAGCAAAAACAGGAACTATGATGAATATAAGGAATCAATGGCATGATTATTTGTCTCGATTAGTTAAAGGACAGTGTCTGAGACTATTTTGCAAATTCTGAAACATCCAATAAGATAATGTATGAGCATTGAAATGCTACAACTCAACATTTAAAACATCTATGATACATAAGGGTTTAGAGCTCTTTCAAGTGTTGGAACAATGATAAGAGGCTTCTTCCTTGGTGCCGTTACGCCAAATCCATCACTCATATCCATATCTTCTGGTTTCATCCCTTCAGGGAACGTCTAATTGAAATAGTGAAGAAGCATTGCTAGGGGCAAGTGAACATTTGCAAGTGCGAAGTGAATACTAGGACACATCCTCCTCCCACTATCAAATGGGATATATTCAAGGTTATGGTCCAAATAGTCGACTGTGGTATCAAGAACCTTTCAGGTTGAAAGTAGTTTGGGTCATTCCAGTAACGTGGGTCTTTGGTGATAGTCCACGCATTCACAAAGACTCTAGTTTCTACGGGTATGTCATATCCATTGATCTCACATTCCTGAATAGATTTTCTTGGAAGCTGCAGAGGAAGCGGCGGATGATGCCTCAGAGCCTCCTTGATTACACATTTAGATACTTGAGTTGATCCATTTCAAATTCATCCACATAACCCTTTGGATCGAAACACCGTCTCACCTCTTGCCGTGTCCTCTCAAGGACTTTTGGGTTTTTCATCATTTCAGCCAGTGCCCATATCGTTGTGGTGGATGATGTCTCGATTCCAGCTATGAATACATTCTGTTTTGATGCAAACAGATAGTGACAAAAAATACAAAGTAAGGAAAATGCACGAGCTTAAACACAAGGAGAAAGCAAATATGAATTCACACATATGTAGAGCAAATAGACTATAACTAGTATTGTAGCTTTTATGTTGTCTAAGCTCAAAGGGAACTCAGTTTTTTCATCTTGATGTTTGAGATGAACATCCACAAAATCTTGATGCCTTTCCTTTCTGTTGGCAGCCTTATTTGCTCCTCTATGATACTTTATGATTTTGTCAAGTACGATATCTAATTCATGACGATATTTGTGAAGCCTTTGCCTCGTTCTGCTAAACCTCCGAAGCAGTCTGGAGGATGGGAAAATATCAGCAACATCAAAGCTTGAAGCCAACTCCACAGCTCCATTGAAGATGTAGAGCAATAACTCTTTTTCCCTTCTTACGTCTCCAAGTGTCGATCTAGAAACAACTTCATAAGTTGAAGATTGAATCTTTTCTCTCAAATTCAGAGGTGTTCCTTGTTTTGAAGCTACCCACTTGATCATACCCCAGAAGTTAATGGCTATTTCAAATCCACAAGGAGTTTGATATTGAGAGATAATAGTTCTTCCCCGATTTTCATAATTCCAGCTGAAGTTCTTAGTCGAAACCGTAATAAGTTAACAAAAGATAATTCGAGTTACACTTTTAAAATTCTTGTAGGATTTCAAAGCATCTCTCACTTAGCAGACACAGAGATATAATTATCTTCATGGGTGGATTATAGATAATAAGGCAATGCTCTCTAGCATCCCCAAATAAGGAAATGTTTCAAACTTCTTCAAAACTATAAAAAATGCTCTGACCAAAAAATAAACCTAAGTACTTTAATCCTATCTAATAAGGCTATGATTGAAAATTCTTGTATTTTTGTAAAAAAAAAAAAAGCAAGATAAACAAAAAAATATATTGGATTTTCTCCCACCACAGGTCATTGATAAAATACTGCAGATTGCCAAAAGTCAAGACTCAAATGTTTGTAATTAGAATCAAAGGAAATTTTCTCTAATAAATGAGCTTGTAACCTTATTAGACACTAGAAAATTGCCCACGGCTAAAGTCACGAATGTATGAGTACAACGGAGTAAAGAGAATGCAGGAGCTATCGAAGACGTTGTATTAACACGCAAACAAACGATTAATATGTGTGAGTACACGTGGTGTAAAAATGGACGTTACAAATATGGATGTTCTTTGGTAGACAAATCCATATTGAAAATACCAACATGAGCTCCACAACTTCAAACAAATAACGGTGTGTTAATACGCAAACAAACGGTTAATATGTGTGAATACACGTGGTGTAAAGATGGACGTTACAAATATGGATGTTCTTTGGTAGACAAATCCATAATGAAAATACCAACATGAGCTCCACCACTTCAAACAAATAAGGCAAAGATGAAGCAACAAAGCCGTGCATATACTTGTTCCATCTGCAACATCCATGTAAATTGTAGTTAGAGTTGTCCTATAGAGTGTATCAACTACTGAATGTTTACGGTATATCAATTGGTACTCAGGAAGAATTGACAGGAAAGAACAAAGCATCAAGAACGATGCACAACATATTACTCTTTCTACAGCAGTCAAAAGAAAGAACAAAGCAAGGTATGCATACAAAATAGAGGTAAAAGGTCACAACAGAAGATACTTCAGGATCACCTCTTCACTATTCATCAGAAAATGGATTTCCAGATTCTGTGGTGGGGAGCCATACTTGATATCAGAAGAGGTATTTCGAGAAGCTTTCGACTTTATTCATTTCCTGCGAACAACAATGCAGATAAATAAATACATAATTTTAAGCTAAAAAATGCTCATAGCGAAGAATACACCACAGAGAAGCAAACAAATTTTGTATAGACTTATAGAGCATCTTAGTTGAAGCTTTATCAATTGATTTTATCAAGCTGTGGTGGCATCCGGTTACGTCAAAAAACCAAATAAATTGTGGAAAATACTCTATTCCTTTCCATAGAATCTGAGTGGCAGCAATGATCTGTTTTCAAGACACATTTAACCAATAAATTTCTTAAAGAATTCGTAAAAGCGAATAAGAAATTTAAGCTTATTATAGTGTAATACATAGAAACATCACTATTGGGAAGCTCAGCACATAACGAGTTGTTCTAAAGAAATTTCTGTTTCGATGTTATACCTTGCCGCCCATCAGTCCATTTCTGCCGGGGTGATGTGTTCTGCTGTTGTTGGAAATCAAAAGGAGGTTGTGGTTAAAAGATCATGCAGTTCATAAACTTAACCAATATAAAACTGCAAATAATAGATAACCTCATCGTGCCAAAAACGTGCCAAAAATGCTTACTGCAAGCCGGTTTGTCCTTTCATACTGCTGCACCAAAGAGCATTTAATAACATACCCGGAAATATCATCTGGAGTCGGCAACTTCACAAAGACCAATAGGTAAGATTGAGCGCAAAAGTAAGTCAACATGATATTAAAACATTCTTCTAACCCGTAAAACTCGACAGACATATGGGTGCGTTGACAGTATCACAACTTGATAAAATCAATTGAATGTAGTCCGCAGGGACACATTCGGTGCATTTTTGAACGATAATGGACACAACACATTACATGGCGTCAAGCTCTTTCACAATTTCAATCTTCTGATCCACATCAATAATTTCTATTGCCTGCATAATCAAAAAACACTCAAGGTTAGGGAAAACTTTGCATCACACAACGAAATATTTAGTTAGACACGAAGCAGGAATTCAACAAAGTAAAAGGATAATCATACAACTCCTTGATTTAATTTTCCGTCTAGGAACACGCTGTTGTTCCTCCCTTCCTCTTCTTCTCAGATAACACAGTCTTTGTTGATATTCATTCCTTATCGTAGAAGATAACTGATGGATTTCCCGGGACAAAGAGAGGCACATTTTGTCAAAAAATAATCAACTGATCGAAGTCGAAGATAACCTTGATATCAAATTCATTAGAATTCTATAAGCAGAATTGAAAATTTTGCCAATATGAGTAATAATATTCTAAGAACCATGTGTATTTTTGGCAAAATCACATCACTATCACACTATGTCATCAGAAATAATCAATACTCAACAAATGATGTTTGATCAAAATTTCATGCAAACTTACAACTAATTTCACGTTGAATGGGTGACAAACAATAGCTTAGCCAATGCTAGATATAACAATAGGAAGGTGAAATTTGCTCACCCAAAAAAGTTGGCATACGGAAAAGAATTCTCAATCAATGAAAATCTACACGAAACAACTCACATAAGAAGGTAAAACTTGCCATTGCTTCAAACAGTTCTTCCCATAAGCAAATAGAGTATCCCATAAAAAAGCTCCATTCTCGTTTAGTTTCCGTCCGTTATATCAAGTTCCTGTCATCAAGCATAAGAGTAAACATTTACAAACAAAATAAGCTTTAACGTAGCAAATTGACATCCAGAATTTGGAAACTGACATGATTGGAATACGAACAATTCTGTGGTTGGAATGAGACATATACGGAATTCGGAACCTGGTGAATTACAAAAAGAGAATTGTGTTAATAAGCTTTGGATAAACAATCATAGTGTTTGTCCGATCCACCGAGGTGTTTGGGAAACCACAATGATGCCGCAATCTGAAAACCCTACTCATGTACGAAATCTCAGAATGGGGTGAGTTTCCAATTCAAATTTAGAACGAAATTTTTGTGAGAGCACAAATCTATACACTGAATACCTTGGATTTGGGATGAGAAACAACAGCGATGCCGAATCCCAAATCGAATAGCCACCAAATATATTGTAAAGAAAAGGCGAGGCGTCATTGCGTTATTATGGGGGAGGGGATCGAACCCTGTTTCTCCCATTCTTCCTAGAAACGCGACATGCGTTTTCGAGAAGCATAAACTGAAATGCGACTGGAACTAATAAAAAGGACGCAGCAGGGAGCTTCGAACCGGAAGAAGGGAGCTGCGGAGAAGGAGCTGCTGAACTGGAAGGGAACGGAAAGTGTCGAGGGTTGCGAAAATTGGAAAATAAAACCCTCTCTTCCGAAAACTGGAAGTAGAGATTACGGGCGCGTACCCAGACGCGTCTTCCGAAAACAATGTACACTGCAATTAGAATCCTGCCAGTTCCTTCAACTGTTCAAATGGAGGCTGGTATGTTGATGGAGCGGACGAAGACGGGAAATGGAGGGCGGTTGTATGGGAAACCCTAGGAAATAGCAAGGGTTCGAGACGAAAGCCTAGGAAATAGCAAGGGTTCGAGACGAAAGCCTAGGAAATAGCAAGGGTTCGAACCCTGGGAATCCTATTTGTACTACATATAAACCGAAGATTCCGACCGAATTAGGGCAAAAAGACGATTTTACCCCTGCCCTCGACATGTTACTGTGTTTTGGCGGGGGGCAAAATCGTCATTTTTTCTAATTTCGGTTTAAATTCGATCGAAATTTCGATTTAAATAGCAGCGCTCAGAATGGATACCTCAGCGGAAAATCCATCTTCCGAAAACATAGCGTGTGATGTAAACGCGTCTTCCGAAAACATGTCGTTTCATGCACAAAAACAGTTCAACAACTTGAGTTGGACGTTACCGCTTTATAATATAGATAGAGACGCAACCTCATGCTTATTTAAAAAAAAAATTCTAGCACTCTAGTATTGGAAAATTTTCTTGTTCAGACTCTTATGGACCAGATTAATGAATTAGGTCCAGAATGATAATCATGACCATCCAAGTATTGTGAATCAAGGGTCTGGATTATCATTCTGAACCTAATTCATTAATCTGGTCCATAAGAGTCTAGACCATAAAATTACTCCTCTGGTATTCCCTTGAAAATAGAACATACATGTTTGGTAAATACTTCACCAGACCCTCCCTATCTATGGATGACTTGCCTTTTTTTTAGAGAAAAATTTTATTGGGTAGTCAACCTTCCACCAAATATTTTTTACAAGTCCAAATGTAAAGATTGAATTTAAAATCTAAATCTATTCAAATTAGGCCCAAACGTCCAGCTCATTAAGGCCCATCATTGCTTTTTGTTAGTCCAAGACTTTTGCCCAACAGTGTGGAATCCCTTGAATGTTTGTAGCGTGCATCTTTGCTTCACTTCCAGTTTTCCCTTCATCGAATAGTTTTCCGTTGTCGTTGGTTTCTGCTTCACATCTAGCCACCACTTTGTCCATCATCCCAGCACAGCCGTGTACTTTCTCTTCCATTACTAGCTCCACACGTCCCTAGTATCACAATACTCCAAAATATGCAGAATATATAATGCTTTTGCCGATTATACCTCTGGCCGAGATGATTGCTAATGAATAGCATTCATCTCCGTGTAATCATAGACTGCAGGGTGATTCTCAATTGGAATCGGGCTCGTAGCCGTAGCATCCTAGAATTATTCTTATCTCCTCCAGAATGCATCATCATGTGTTAGCTTTCTGAGAGTGTCACCTCCGAGGAGTCAGGGCTGCAGTGTGATCTCTGGCCCTAGATTTTGGGTTGAACCTGTCCATCAGCCGGAGTTTTCGAAATAAGTTGAGGAAGGGGAGAGGAAGGGAGCTCTCCTTGTAGAAATTGTGATCTCCATATGCAAAACCCCACAGAGCCAGGGAAGCGGTAATTCGATGGTTTTGCTGCATATCTGGGACCAGTGTCATTGGAGAGCTGCTTAATTGCTGTTTAACCCAAGAGAAATGTTCATAATCTTGCCATGGGTAGTTATCAAGACCGTAGCAAGCTGAATTGTAGGATTTCAAGAGCATTCATAAGGCTGTGGAGTTTTGCTGAAAAAGCCTCAATAAACTGTCCATCTTTATTTCTGAAAAGCCGTCTAATCCCTTTTTTGCCTGTTTTGCTATAACCTGTAAAGGATAAGTTATAACAATTCTGATTAGAATAGTCACTGTTCAGCCTGATCTTCTTCTTCTCTGCCACAGGTTTCGGCATTATGGTTTTATGCAGCAGAGCCCATTGTTCCTTTACCGCAAGAATGACACCAGAAGGGTTCAATGTTGCATCGTCAAACCGAATCTGGCAGCGATGTTTCCAAATACACCAGTATATAATCAGCGGGACAAGATTAGGATATGGCAAGATATTTTTGTCTCCTTTCAGCTTGGACCACTGAATGATTCGGAGTTCCACTGAGAGAGTCACTGGGGGAATGTGAAACTGGGTGACAAAGGCTACCTAGACTGTTTGTGCTTGTTCTCTACGGGACATTAGGTGGTCTGCAGTTTCTTCCTGAGGAGAGGCAGAACAGCAAGAACAACGAGAGGCCATAACTAACCCTCTCTTCTGAATTCTATCATTAAGTAAAAGCTTCCAAACCAGCAACGTAATTTTGACTGGGAGTATAGGGTCCCAGATTAACGAAAAGATTTCTTCAACTCAAGATAAATTGAAGGCCCAGACATAATAAGAAGACGGTAGATTTGTACTCGAAGGTGGCGTTGCAGGTTACTGGACAACAATGTAGGCACTTTCTTACTACAAACAAATTTATTTGGAAAATATTGAATGGGGACAACTACAGATGTACCTGCATGACAAACCAAATTTTTCTCAGATCGTTGCTTAGGAAAACCAAACAAAAGTAGAGAAGCACATTAAACATATCATTATTAAGATCAAATGTAGAGAAACACTAAGACAATTAAAAGTGTCAGCAGAACATTGAAAAGTATAATTTACTCTGAATTTTAAACCAATAGAGCCATAAACATATTGGTAGAAAAATAAGAAAGAGCTCGATAAAATATCAAATGAAAAAATAAAATAAATATACAGTTGAAACAGCATTATTTTCTATATCTACAAAGGAGGAGTATAGATCAATCATTACAAAGAATAAGCTGAAAATAATTATCCAAGGTTAAAGGTAAGTGGATCATGCGATAAGTGGATGGAAATTTTCCACTGACAAATGATGAAGCAGGCAAAATGAAAACCTCAGGAATAAAAAAAAAATTAACATACCGCCACATATGAGAAGATAAATTGATTGTCCAGAATTGAAGGTGTTGGCATATTTTGTTAACATGTGTGGGCCTAAGCATTTAGACCATTAGGTGTATATATATATTTAGTCACACAC
>JAOYMZ010063108.1:0-12815 GCA_025802335.1 Pinguicula primuliflora
GTGAGGGAGACAACGTGTCGTTGACGATTCGATATTTTTATTTTTACAAGCTAGCAACAAGATGAAGAATGGTTCAAGAGGATGAGATTGTCATCAATTATAGTATACGTCGTGAACCCAGAATTAACATCCGGGCCTTTTTCAATTTTATAATATATTCTTCATCGGCATTAATACTTCACGTCTTTTCATGCTTTGCATTTTCATATGATTTGACTAGACGGAAATACCATTCGTGCTCCAAACAAAGCAATCGACACGATCCTGACCCATCGTGTTATCCCGGAAGAAGCATTCGTGCTTCAACTATCCTGTAATAAGCACAACATCTACAATTCTATTCATGTTTGATGGTACACACGCGATTGCACGTGGTAAACCCGAATAACGAGTCAGACCCTAAACTCTTAAATAAAAAAAGCAATTGATACGACCGCGACATATTGTGATTATCCCGGAAGATTCATTTGTGCTCCAATTATAGGGAAACTTGTTACTCCTCAATTTGTCGGTGTTGGGAAAGGACCTATTCGTAGAGAAATCCAGTCACTAGTTCGCACAAACTTAGGAGCACAAGTAAGTTATGACAAAGCTTGGCGGGGATGAGGTGTGCTAAAAATATCGTCTGAGGTTTGTCCGAAGAAAACTACAACAAACTTACGTCTCACTTGTATCTCCTCGAACCGTCGAATTCAGGGACCGTAACTCACATACATGTCGACAGAAACAATAGATTCCAGTATTGTTTTTTGGCATTTGAGGCATCGGTAAGGTGTTACGCCTTCAATCGACAAGATCCCAACCGATCATGATTATTTCGGAAGAGACATTCATGATCCAACTATCCTTTATTAAGCACAGCATACGTGGTAAACCCGGATAACGCAGTTGGGCCCTAACCTATTAAACAAACAAGTAATCGACAAGACCGTGCCCTCGTTGTTATCCCGAAAGAGTCATCCGTACTCCAACTATTCTATAATCTATAGTTCTATCCATGTCTGACGGTAGGAGCTCGACTATACGTGGTAATCCCAGTTACCTCAATTGGGCCCTAAACTATTAAACAAACAAAACAATCGACAAGACCACGACTCATCGTGGTTATCCCAGAAGAGTCATTCGTGCTCCAATTATCATGTTATAAGCATGTCTGATGGTAAGAGTGCTAGTATGCGTGGTAAACTCGGATAACGCAATCGAAACCTAAAAAATAACACTAAACAACCACAGTTCGTTAATTACGCATGAAGTGATAGTTTTGGTATATAATTCATCATTTTTACATGGTTTAAATTTCGTGTAACGCCTATATAAACGGTGAGACGCACAAAGGGTGATTGATTCACATTCAAGAAAAGCTTCTCTTACGAGGAATGTAATGAAGTCTCTTTGTTTTCTATCTACTTGAAAATATTGTCTCCAATCAAACAAGTGCATTTGCACCCGATAAAAACTGATGTATTCACACGTATGTTTGTCTATTCATACTCACTTAGCGTGTTAAATAGAGTAATTAGAATTTTTTTTATATTTTAGCCATAATTAAATACCCGAATAGCCAAATCGGAAAGAATGCGACAGTTAGTCAACCACGATGCATTCGTGGTTAACCTAAATGAGGCATTCTTGCTCCAACTAATCTGTATTATGTACAATATCTGTGTTGTTCTATTCACGGCTGACAGCTCTGCACAAACTTGGATATCTCAGTCAGGCCCTAATCCTAAACCCAGAACCCTAAAACCATTTCTCGAAGAGATATATCTACATTAACACTGTGTGTGTAGTCTTTTCATAGATGGTGCATGTAGTCTTTTCATAGATGGTGCATGTAGTCTTTTCATAATTTGTGCGTGTTGCGTCTTTCCGTACAGAGCGAGTCTTTTCATACTCTGTTGTGATGTTGAACAACTAGAACAATGCTAGAAATTATGATCATTCTTGTTCTACAAATAGATACAGCAATAAGAAACTTACTCCTCACTCATAACACATGGTTGCCAATGCCGCTTCCTTCTTTAGTTCCGTCCTCGTCGGAATGAGACAAACCAGCAGTCTTCTATCATTTACCCCCCACCCCCAACCACACACACACAGGTATACCAGTGAAGTAGTGCTTGTGTGCTTTTTGGAATAATGTGAGCTGCCCCTAATGGACTGCACGCTCCCAATTCTCATGCTCCTCCTCTAGCAATCCCTATCACGATGTTGATCAAGTTCCGTTGTCGAGCAATGTTACCAAGATTGTTATCCAACATTGGAAAGAAAGAGACATGAACATGAATCTCCATGTTCTTGGTTAAAATCAAAATTGGGCAACCCAACATTGGAAGGAAAATAACATGAGCATGAATCGTCATTTTCAGCTTCTTTGACTACGATATTTGTAACTTGTTGACTTTATTTTATATAACAAACATGAGCATGAGTATTTTATATTAATTTCTAACACGACAAGTCTTGTCGATTTTATATCATGGATGAAAGGATTGATTGATAATAAGCATGAATCCGTCTTACTGGGGTATTCATTCCTAACTCGATGAGTCGTGCCGATTTTGTCAAGTGCATATTTTTGTCATAGTTAAACATCCCGAATAGACTAGTCGGGACTAACACAATTCAGTCGACACGACCAAGACCCGATGTGGTTAACCCGTCGAACCATTCGTGCTCCAACTATTCTTTAATAAATGCAACATCCGAGGATACTGCATTAAATCAAAGACTACGCATGTCTTCAAAGTTTACGTCGTTTCATGCATAATGAATAGGAAACAACTGGATACAACGTCCTCAACGCAAATAATTACAACTTCAAACAGATGCAACAATACCACTCGTCCATCTTTTTTCACAATATGATTGTCAATGATGCTTCCTTCTCTGCTTCTGTCCCAATTCTGCCAGAATAAGTTTAAGTAGTGCTGGTGTGTCTTCCGGAATAAAATGTAGTATGATAATAGAATGCCCTTCTGCACTCCAACACTGCATGATACTTTCGAATATGTGTAAGGAGACGCTATTTCAGATGATGTGTTGTGATATGTCGGGGCCGAGCAAACCTTCCCGAAGGAGTACAAGGATACGAAAACTAAACACCAAGTACTCCATGGACAACTACGAATGACCCCGAGATATGGCTTGATCGTTACACAACAATATTTAATGTACAACAATGGCTTGATCGTTGAACATTGGAAGAAAAATGACATGAGCATGAATCTCCATTTTCAACTTCTTTGACTACGATAATTTGTAACATATTGACTTTATTTTTATATAATTGAAATAAAAGAATTGATATGAGTATTATTTAAACTAATTTTTATTTTCTGTATAAAATGTTTGTCGATTATTTCTCTTCTTCCCATCTTAAGTAAGCCTGGATTAAAAGAGCACACACATACACACACACCTCAGATAGTGCATTCATTCCTATTACAGCAGTCAAGGCTCGAACATTACGTATAAACTCAAAAGAACAATAATTATTAAGCCGATCCAAAACTGATTTTCTCAAGCGTGTATCGCTCGACCATATGTACTTTACAAGTATAGCTTCGGAATAGTACGTTGTTATTGCGCGACCATATGTTCTTTACACCTTCTAAATGAAATGACTCTCTTGCCTCGATAGTGTCTTTTTGCCTTCCGGCTTGCTCCTATATGTGTCTTTTCGATTTCATATGTGCACCTTGCTAAGGGCGTCATTCGATACAAGCACGACCTTACGTATTTTTTAAATCTCATTACTCCTTTTCCTGTGTGTCTTCGTCTTAGCGCCCTTTGCTACAAAACTTCACAAAAAAACATAATCAAGATATCTGGCTCGCACCAAAATTCTTCTTCATCTGATACGGATGACGAATCGGAGATAAACATATTTATAGTCGCGTTAATTTGAATACTTATTTACTACTTTGTTGGTCTTTGTTTTAAGCCTCTGAAATTGATTCCGGAGCTACAAAGATTGGTAGTCTGATGAAGGAGTGATCCAACGACTCAAGTGATGTTGGTGATTCTGATGAGGAACTTGAGGGCACTGAAGATGCTGAGGATGAGGAGGATGAGAAGGAAGAAGCATCACACTGTCCAAAATGTGCCTTGTTGGAACAAACCCAGTTTGGTTTGGAGAGATCAACTTAGGTAGCACCCTGCTTAATCTTGCAGACAACACTTTAGACAGGATCATGTAGATACTGCCTATCATGGATATAGGCCGAAAATCCTTAATGATTTTAGGGCTAGACGTTTTAGGAGTCAGCCCCACAAAAGTAGATGTCATACCTTTTACCATCTTTCCCTCCACCCAAAATTCCTCGAAGAACTTCATCACATCATCCTTTAATAGGAACCAGAAGTGTTTATAAACTTAAAATTAAATCCATCAGGCCATATAGCCTTCCCACAAATTAAATCCATCAGGCCCTGGGGCCTTCCCACTTCCACACTTTTGTACAGCATTCCGGAGGAGGAGGGAGGAGGGCCCGCTGGTGGTTGCCGCTTCTCAGCGAGCGTGAAAACAAGAACCGAAAGGATACTGGAGGGAAATGGATCTCATTCTGGGAGGGTCGTCGCCTCCATCCCCTCCAACACCTCCATCTCAAACTGCATTGCCTGGAGGAGCCTCCGGGTATGAGTCGACCCCATCCTCAAATGGAGATGCCACGTCCAGGAGTGATGAATGTGGTTATTGGCATTTTCATCCCCCATCCCTTCAGATTGTGACTCTGATTGCTGAATCATATACTTTTGACACTCTTTTGTCCCATGTCATTACATATTTTTGCTGCGTAATGAAATCGGTATATATATGACGAACTTTGAACATGATATGTTGGGCATCAAGTCTTCCATTTCTTAATAGATCAAATGAAGTTCATAATATATCAAATGAAGTTCACAAAACATATCACCAACTCACCAAGATTGTTCTGAACGTTAATCAAGTTCATGATAAACCTTACATTAATAGGAAGCTCTGCATAGATCGTGCATGGCCCCGTATAGAAGAGCGGGTTAATCCCGACTGTCTGTGATATTGGCAGTCGTGTTTCACCCGACGATAGTAGTCGTCTGCGTGCGTATTTGAGCAACTCTCACCTGACTGTTGGTCGGGGATTCGACATATTCCGACGTCTGACAACATCTGTGCTTCTATCCTGCGACATATTGAAGGAGATTCGAGTCGAGTCGAGGTTGAAGAGCGTCTTGTTCAATTTGAAATGTTTTTCAATCAACGGAGATGAGTTAGTGTAAGGTCTTCCGGCGATTAATTAGATTAGAACGTATTAAGACAGTTTAGTATTTTATTTTATTTTCTTCTTTTTCTTTTAATGTCTTTTAAGTAAAAGAATAATAAAAATAAATTAAAAATAAAATATGAGATTAAATTTCGAAATAGAATTTTTACGTAAATCATTTATCCAATTATTCAGTGCAAAAGATGTGATCCATACATTTTCATTTTCGATTAAATCTTTTTTATTATATTCAATACTTTTTATAGGCTATTTTTTGTATTTCCATCTGGGTATATCAAATCTATCTGCACAAATAGCACTTTTGTGTATACAAATAATAGTAATAAAATCATGTGAGAAATTAAATTTGATATTCAGAAGCGGCGATAATTAAAATATGTATTTAACTTTTTAATACCGAACTTATAAAAAAAAAACTTTTTAATACCGAACGATTTTTTGATTTGGCCATTGGGCACATATTTTTCGATTATTATATTTATCTTTCCATGAAGTTAATGGGCTTTCAAACATTAGTAGCCTCAATTTGGAAAAGTAGGTAATACTAGGCCCATTTTAAGTCTCCTCATCTTATCGTTCGGGATAAAAAGCCCATATCAAATGTTAGACCAAGGCTCAAGCTGTGGCAATTGGCATGGCATGCGTTTATTAAGTTGGATGCGGAAGGAGTTCATCTTATAGTTAGAGCAAGGGGGCATGAATGTTCATCGGCGGGCGCACTCAATTTGTGGTGCAACTCACGTATATTGTGTTTAGTCAAAAAAAAAAAAAACTTTATTGGTACATGAATTATATCTAGTATACAAATAAAATAAATTGATAAAATATAAACACAATTTTAAGGAAAACTTTGTATTAGTATTTTGAGAATTGATAGGTGAACAAAGTTTGTACAACTAACACCAACCATTCGATTAAATCTAATCTCATTTAGATCATATTTATGAATTGCTCATACAACAATCTAATGGGTGTTAATAGTTTGTGCAACATTTTGTAGTAAGAAAAGTTTGTGCAACTAGTATTTTCCTTCAATTGGGTTAATTTAGGATTTTTCGTCCCATGGGTCATTGGCTATTGGGCCGACACACCCAATAAGGCTTTCAGCAAAAAACTTTTTTATTGGGGAAAAGTAGAAACAACATATAAAAATCTATCTAAGGAGGCATGAAACAAGTTTCGGTGAAGAGATCGCTCCGACGGTCATGTGATCTTGCTATATGTGGAGCCTCTTGTAATAATAGGCATTGGGAGTCTCCAACATGTAAGTTGGATCTCTGGCATTTCTTGTGCTGAAAGGAAGGCTGGAGAGGGTAGTAAATTATTGTCATTGTCGTTTGAGAGATTCTGTTTGCCATTGATGAAGCAGAGGTACAACGTAGTACATCCTCCGATTGTTGTGGTCAGTTTCCGAGTTAAAGAAGTATCGGTGATAGTTGTCATGAGATAAACAATCATGTCCAAAATATCTGCAACATGATTATTGTCTCTAGGGATGAAGGAGAAACTCAGAGTTGAAAAATTTATGAATAGTTGTTTTTTTATAACATAGGGAATTCTAACGAGGTCGGTAAATCCAACGTCCTACCTCAATAGCCTGTAAACCGCAATAGAGAGGTAAGTCACATTTGGCAATCCATGTGTGATATACTTATGTCGTTGAGAAAACTTAAATCCATAATTTTTTAGTGTAATTATCATTCTCAAAACTAGAGAATCTCTCTTTAACCGAATGTATACTTGATGAATTTTTAGATTGAAAATTTATTTTCTTATTATTTTTTTTTTGTAATTTGTGGTATCTTTAATTTTTTTTTTGTGGTATCTTTAATTTAATATTTGGAACGTGGGAAGAAGAGAAGAAAACGAAACGGGGCCTCAAATTCCGACAGGATTGCGTGCATTGACAGCGGACTCAGTAGCGGACCCACCAGTGAACTTCCTGTCATGTCCAAGCAGTTAAAAAACGTGATTTCCATTTTTAGTAAGTGCCCATACTATGGGCCCACTCCGACTACTTCAACTTCAGCCATATGGAGACAAATTTGTGGTGGCAGGGAAAAAAATTGTTTTCTAAAATGTTACCATACTGTAGTGTTACCAACTCATTTTACTATAGAGCACCACCTCTTAATACATCATCATTACATCACCCCTTATTAATAGGTAAGTACACACATGTTGGAGTGTGTGTATGTGGGACCCATTACCCTGGAGGGTGGTGTCATGATGATGTGATATAGAGGGGTGCTCAATAACATTACCGGTTACCAACATTTCAAAGAATCTAAGTGTGACACCAGCGTCCCTAACAAAACACACACACAAACACGCATAAACACACACAATACACACATATTCATCCAGAAAATGGGTTATCGTGGAGAACGAAGAACAGAAGGGCAAAATGGTCCTTCGGTTCTCATGGTTGAATGCTACCGGGAGGAGTATAGGAGTCATGTTTTTTTAGGTATTGTGTTCTCATGGTTGAAGTGCCAATATTAGAATCGGCATTGTAAACATTTGAACAATATTTGCAACTAGTCCATTTCTTCTTCGCGTCGTCTTCATTGATTTTCATCTCATAAGAAAAGTGTTGTCGCACATCAGATTTTCTTAGCTTGTTAGATGAAGAAGTTGATAAACAATTCATAATCTACAATAGAAGCATAGGAGAATGTAGAGATAGAATTAAATTGTTTATGAGGTTTAGGGGGGGAAGATGGGATATTTATAGAAAAAAATTTACTATCCCTAAAAAAAAATAAAAAAATACAATTTAATTGGAGAGAGCCGCCAGCCTGATTGGAGGAATAGACTAACGGCTCTCTCCAATTTAAAAAATAAAAAATAAAAAAAATACAAAGTCGTAGTTTGACGGTTCAAACTGCCAAATCGCGATTTGGAGAGATCCAAAATGCCGAACTAGACTGACTATATTCCACATCTACCTACTTCCATTACAAATTACTACATAAAAATTTTATTTTTAGAAGGGACACGTGCCTCCCTTGGATCTTCATATGTCCGTCAGTGTACATAGTTACACAAAAATATTTAAATGCAAATAATAAAAATATAATCATAGTATAATCATAATTCATTATACATTGCTGCCGCAAAATGGCCGAGGCGCGACACCAATCTTATCTTGAAGAAGAAGAAAATGAGGCCAAAGGAGAGCTTTCGTCATTAGCAAGTTGATCGATGGTGGGAACATCACTGATCCTTCAGGTTGACCAATTGAATTCGCCCCGTAGGTGGGTTTCGGATGGGGCCAAGGCATGAGTGGGCAACACGTCCCAACTTTTAAATTAATATATAATTATTTTTTATATTTATTTATAGTCTAAAAATTTATTATATGTATATATTTTTTATAATATTAATTTTAAAATTTATTTTTTTGAGTATGGAGGGTTTTTTACCCAACCCGACACCCAACCCGACTCGTGACCCTGTCTCCATGGGCAGGGTTGGTCCGGGTCCTCCTCCTGCGCCAGTGGGGCAGTTCTGGGGTGGCTCTGACCCACCCCACCTCATTGCCATGCCTAGTGATCCTAAGGACGCATTAGTGAACATGATTATGCAGTGATCAATTATTAATTTAACTGGGTCGGCTCAAACTAATGCGAGTCATGGTTGCCCGGCCCATCTAACGCGGGTCAACGGGCTTCAAATAAATAGAGCACACAAAATGCTGGTCTCGTGTGTGTAGGTTTGTGTGGGAGTTAATTTAGTAAGAATGTAGGTTAACCTAAATAGTTAAAGATAATTTGATTTCGTGTGTGCAGGTGCGCGTGTGTGTGAGTCAACTCAAATAGAAAGATGTTGGATATTCTCATTAAACCTTGAGCCCAAGGTGATAAATTGTAGCACTCATTCCTATTTAAGTTGGTTGATACTTATTTATCTAATCGTGACAACATTCCAATACATAGTGAAATCCAAAGCGATGAGCTTCATTTGAGAATGGCACGCCGAATTGGAGCTCAAGTATGTGGCACCAATGTTGCCCCAATAGATACAATGTAGAGGGAGGAACATAAAGTTTCTGCGAAAGAAAGTACAACCAAGTGAAGCTCAGCCGGAGAAGGTGCAATTTTTCTGTTCTGGTTTATTCATGATTTCGAGCGAAATACAGTGTTTCCGAAGAGTTCTGAGAAGGAAAAATGCTACTACCTAATTTTTAGATTATTTTGAGAGTTTTCACGATTTTCCGGTGAGTGAACAGTGATTCTGGCATTGAATAATGATTTTGACAGTGAACAATATTTTCGATAGTGAATAGTGTTCAAGCGTGAACATTATTTTTCGGTTGAATTGTGTTTCTGACAAAAATTGTGAGGGTTTTAGAGGTTTTTGGTTGACTTTCTTAGAAAGTCGTTTGGGTTTATTTCTGCAATGCCGACGAAAACTTAGATTGCGAAATATAAGCCCAGCATGAGTTTCACTATGTGAAAGTCAAGATAAAAGCAGTTTTTAATCAGAGTGGTTTACAGAAGGCTATCTTGGGTAAGGAAAAGAAGCCTAAAGACTTGGATGATGAAAAGTGGATTGATATGGATAAAAAAGTATGATCCACTATTCAATTGTGCTTATCTGATGAGGTATTGCGTGAAGTTCTTGATCAAAATACTATCAAGGACTTATGGAATAAGCTGGAGTCTTTGTATATTACAAAGGCACTGAGCTCGAAGTTGGCTACCAAACATTGTTTGTTCTCCCTTCTCATGAAAGAAGGTACGCCAATACATTCACTTATTGGCACGTTCTCTTCAATTGTTATGGATTTGGCTAATATGGATGTGAAGTATGATGGTGAGGACCAAATATTGATGTTGCTTAGGTCGTTACCTCCATCATTTAATCAAGTTCGAGAGACTCTTATTTATGGTAATAAATCATTGACATTGGAAGATGTTAAAGGAGCTTCGTATTCGAAAGAGTTGTTTGATAAGGTGCTTCCCAATGGCCATGACAATGAAGTATTAACTGTTAGATGAAGATCTTCTGAGAATGGGTCTGGTGGCAATTGTTCGAGATCCAAGTCAAGAAAAGGAAGTCAAAGCTGTTGGAACTGTGGAAAAATTGGACATTTTAGAGCCCAATGTCATTCCCCGAAGAACAAGAATGATGACAGTAATGAGAAGAATGCCAACGAGGTTAACCAAGTTATGGATGATGGAGATTTTTATGCTGTGAGTCAAGATAGTACAAAGTGTAACCAATGATGGATTCTAAACACTGAATGCCCATTTCACATGTGTCTCCATAGGGAGTGATTTTCCTCGTTTGAACTGGTTAACAGAGAATTTGTGATGTTGGGTGATAAGCGGCCTTGCAAAGTTACTGGAATTGGTAATATCAAGATCAAGATGCATGATGGCTTGATCACGACATTGACTGATGTGAGGTATATTCCTGATATTGGTATCAATCTCATTTCTCTACCTATTTTGGATATTTGTGGTCATAAGTTTGTTGGCAGAGATTGTGTCTTGAAGGTTCTGAAGGGTGTTTTGGTCGTGATGAAAGCTGATTGAGTTAGCGAGGCTTATGTATTGAAGGGGTCTACCATGAAGAGATCAGCTGTAGTTCCAAGATTGACGTATCACTCTGGCTACAAAAGTGAGTGTAGAAAGAGATGGATAATGAAAAAAATATTCTCCTGGTGAGAAATATTCGTCTAAGGTGGAGACTGTGGATCATGTTTTGATTAAACACCAGAAAGTAAGCTTCTGTTCCGTTGTTGAGGTAAGTACGAGTACTTCTGTTGCTGTGAAGCCGCTTGGGCCTCCTGATGTGATGACAAGTTCAAGCGAGGCTTGAGCTTGACTGAAGTCCATCATTGAACTGCACCTCAAGGGGTGCTAGAGAAGAAGAAGGAGATCGAGTTTTGTTTTGTGATGTGAGAGAATTTAAGTCGGGGGTGATTTGTTGGGATTTTTATGTAATTAAAATCCGAAGTTGACTTGAATTTTTATCCCTGAAAGAATTCCAATTGCATTAGAATTCATGATTATAAATATATGGTCTTCTAACTATTAGGGTTAGTGGTAAGCGGGAGAAAGTGAGACTTTGGTTGTGGCTCTACGTGAGTTTTTTTTTGTGTCTCCTTATATCACTGTGTTCATAGTGGATTGATTTTCCTTTTCTCTTGTGGATGTAGGCTTCAAGACTGAACCACGTTAAATCTTGTGTGTTATTTCCTTATCGGTTCATTCGATCTTATTTCATTCATCCCACCAAGAGATTTGGTTGGAGGTGGAGAGAGAAGGAGGGGAGTGGGAGGTGGTGGAATAGTTGAACCTTCATGAGATGTGAAGTTGTCCACGGTCGGAGGGAGAAAGGGGAGTGTAGATGGTAAGGGGCAGCGGCAAAGTGGAGGAAGGGGTGGTCAGGGCACCCAAAAAAATTTGGTGGACGACGGGAAGTCACGCGAGAAGCAGATGTGTGGGACACCAGATATTCGGAATGTCAGAATCGAGATGAGGAAGAGAGATCTAAAGAGAAAAGAACGGAATGAAGGACTCATCAAATTAGATATGAACGTGAGTAATATACTTTGGAGGAGGATGTGTTGAGGCAGAGATGGTAAGTACCCTATAAACACACATGGAGTGGTGCACGAGTCAAGCTTGTGGGAGGTATAAGGCCAAAGCCAGTGAAAGCATAAGCAACATAAGACACAAATTTGGTGTTGTTGGAAGCAGTTTAGAAAAAGGACTCGAAGAGGGAGATATTATGGGAGAAAGTCTATACGGCACAACAAACACGACATGCACTACCACACACAATCACTGTGTGGTGGGTCCCACACTGACACATGTGGAACCCACCATACATGACACAGTTGTGCGTGTCGTGCAGTGTTACTTGTCGTACGGTATAGCATTTTTCATATTATGGAGAGTGCCAATGAGAAGATGGTTGATGAGATAGACAATGATATCAATGGCATAAGTACAGTAAGAAAGTGGGATGGGGACATGAAAGAGTAAAGCTTTGTAGTATAAAATGGAATGATTTTGTAATTTACATTCTCAAGTCAAGACCCTTAACCGTATAAAGTAATTGATTTAGCCGTCCTTTCTATAAAGTAAATGTTTCAGCTATTCATAAAAACAAAAAACTTGTTTGTGTTGAGAATAATTATAACACGGGTTTGTGAAATAAATATAAGTCAAGTTATACGAAAATATGGTGTTACAAGTTATGACAAGATTTTAATGTGATTATAGCTCATATCTTTTTATAAATGGTCCATACGAGCACTTGCATACATGTGATCCCGGACACAAGAGTTAGGTAAATTAAAAATCTAACATAATATCAAAGGTGCAGGATCCGTGACAGTAAAAAAAACAGGATTTTAGATATGATTTTCAATTCCGGCTACTAGGGTTGTCCGTTGACGGAATTGGGCACATTGTTAGAAAGCTTATACATTGAATTGAATATGTTCAAGTTTTGGTGATATTTCGACGACGTTATCACTGTTTAACGGAGGGTTATAAATCCCCTTGGGTTAAGTAGTCCTAA
>JAOYMZ010063119.1:0-28739 GCA_025802335.1 Pinguicula primuliflora
TTAACACAGGATATCATATATACATTTCGATTCTGATTTTGTATATCACTGAATATTTTGTGTTGTACTAACTGTTTCTTTCTCTTGTGACCAGATCTGGACGATCTACCACCAACAAGACTTGTATATTTATATTGGATTCATCACTTATTTTCTGTTTGATTTATTTTATTTTATTATTTACACTAACATTTTTGTGTGGTCCATAGTGACCAGAATAAATAAGTATTCTAGTACAAGTGGATTGTGGATAGGAATTGTGTTTCTTGGGTACAAAAGGTGCAAAACTGTGTTAGTTTTTGTGGTACCAATGGTTCGAAACTTTGGGAAATGATATTTTTTTGGTAAATAAGTTATGAGAAATTTTCTCCTGTTAACCGTTTAGCTACAGGATGTAATCTTATTTGTGAGACAAACGATCTCGACCATCAATTAAAAAATTGACGATTTAGATTAAATGTTCATTAAAAGCACTCACGTGACAACATTTGCGTAACCTCTCCATCACATTCATGTCTTAATTCTGGGTGGGCTCACGTCACTCCCCTCCTCCATCTAGCCAAGCCATTCACGAATATCAGTTTATTCGTCACCGTCTGTGCGCCGGAGTTCGCCGGCCGAAGCATCAGAAATGCCACCAACAAGAACACCGACAGCGAGCTATTTATCCCACGGGTCTCTGACGTGGCGGAGGAGCTCGGGATTCCGAGTGTGGTACTGTGGAATCAGTCTGCTGCCTGCTTCTCTGCTTATTACCATTATCGCAACAAATTGGTACCCTTTTCGAGTGAGGCTGAGTCGGAAGTTGATGTATAGTTGCCCAGTTTTCCCCTTTTGAAGCATGATGAGATACCCAGTTCCATGCATTCGACTAGCCCTTATAATTTCCAGGTGAAAGTGATTTTGGCTCAATTCGATAATCTGTCGAATCCTTTCTGTATTTTAATGGAGACTTTTCAAGAATTGGAGGATGAAATCCTGGATTACATGTCGAAAATGGTGCCCATGCCCATCATGACGATTGGGCCACTCCTCAAAGACGACGAACATTGTCGACGCGGCAAATGGGAAGTAGGAAAAATCGAAGGGGGCGGTGGCAAACGACATTCCAGTGGTGGCATTTCGGTGGTGAAGTTGAGAGGTGTCTCGTGGCGGTGACGTCCGGGCAGAGGCGGCGAAGATAAAGGAAAACGCAAAAAGTGGAAGAATGCAGCACACAGATCACGTGAGTGCTTTTGATCAATGTTTAATCAGGGCCGTCAATTTTTAAATTGATGGCTGAGATCGTTTGTCTTGCAAATAAGTCATTTGTCCGGCAAATAAATGGCTAGCAGGAGAAAATTTCTCAATAAGTTATACTTGTCATATATAAAAAATGTTGTATGTACAGTCGAGCTCAGTAATTAGACCAAAAAAGTCAACATCCTAATCTCTAGGCTATGTGACTATAAAGTTGGGATGTCTCATCCAATCGGATACCGTGTATCCTCAGGGTAGCAATCTTCTAGTGGATGAATGCTACATATACCGAAAATATTTGTGCCAAAATGGTAGTAATCTTCTAGTCGAGGAATGCTACATATATCGAAAATTGGTGTGCCGAAATGGTACATCCATTTTTTGTACACTTTCCGGCCGTCGAAATAAAAAAGTAAGATCGATTTTGATTTTGGCGGTTTTGTTGCCAAAAAAATACTAAAATCCTATTAAATAAGCATTTCAAATGTAACGAACTTAACCCTAGCTAGAGGTCACCATCTGGGTCGGGTTAAATGGGTCCGACCCAGCCCACTTATCAAAGTGATAGATTTGGGTCAGTCTGACCCATACGAAATATGGGTTGGGTTAGCCCAACACATTTACAAAATGGGCAATTGACCTATTATTTTTTGCCTGTAAGACTGGATTGAGTTTCTTGACCGACTTGGAATGCCCGTTTTAATTAATTAAATAAATTTAATAATTATTTTAAATTTTTGATTTTATTAAAAAAATTGACCTAAGCCCAATTTCACTCCTTGCCGTCACCTTAGAGCCTAGGCTTAGATTATATTATATGAAAACAAATAAAAAGGAAGACAATTGTCAACAAGTCTCTGGACAAACGAGGACAACCACCAACAAATTTGCTTTGAGGAATAAATACAAATGAGTGTGGAAGTTGACAATGCATTGAGTTATTAACTTTTCTCTATACCAATTTTGATGTATGGGACGAAAGTGAGAAAGAGCATATGGACTTTTTTCGATTGTGGGAAAGACATAGTGTCAAATTAGCAGTATTTTCATAGATGGCCAAGGATATATACTAAATTCTTGTTTCTATGGTTTCATCAGAATCTGCCTTTAGTATAGTTGGGAGGATTGTAGAAGAAAGAAGGACTAAATTAACCCCAAAATAGTGAAAATGATAACATTGATTAAGAATTGGGAGTTTTAGGATGAAAGAATTGAAGGTATAACTTCAAGTTCTTTTGAAGATATTTTTTATGAGAACAATTATGACGAAAATAACCTTCATTATTCTTGATATCTATCCAAAGTTTGTGTATTTTGTATATTGTTAACAATTTTGAGACTTTGCTATGATATTTTAATTCTAATTTCGTCAATTTTTTTGTTGTAGGTATAATTGATAATGAAAGTTAAACAACTCAATGTTTGGAGAGTCTTTGTTGCTTAATATTTTGAGAGACTTTATTCAGGAATTTTTCGCAACCAGACATCTAATGCTGGACGGAAAGACATATGAGCCGAATTCTGTTGTTGGCCGTCCGATTTAAATCTGACGACCAGCAACAGAATGCTCTTTAAATTGTGGATGTGCGGATTGCGGCCCGGGTTACGAAACAATTTTAACTTCGTTCGTTATTTTGCTGCATACCAATTTTATTTTCGTTCAAGAATTTTTTTTATTAGTCGGTTCGTTTGGGTTGCGGCCCGGGCCTGCGAGCCCACAATTTAAAGAGCATTCTGTTGCTGGCCGTCGGATTTAAATCTGACGACCAACAACAGAATTCGGCTCATAAGGCTTTCCGTTCGACATTTAATGTCCAGCTGCGGAAAATTCTCGGACTTTATTATTCAACATTTATAAATATCTTTTTGAGATAATTATTCAAGTATTATTATGTTGAATTGTTATTGACATACTTTTATATATTTTAATTTTCTTTCATTATCTAGCCTAATAATTGTTTATTAAATATTCAAAATGAATTATTTAAATGATGTATATGATAGAAGTCTCACATCTTATGAATTTACGAAAATCATGTATATTTGTCTTGAAATATATATTAAAAATAATAAAACAGGTCAATGTGGGTTTATTGGGTTAACCATGATGGTTTTAAAAATGACCTATATTTTTGTGTGCGAGTTTGTTTTCTAAACAGGTTAACCTAGCCCAGCACACAATAGTAAAGTAAGTGGGCTGTGTTGTAAAGTCTAGCCAATTAACCCGGAAAAAACAGGTCGGATTAGCCTAGCCCGCCCGTATGGTAACCTCTAACCCTAGCCTTAAACGACATGTTACAAGGGCCAAAATAAAAGTTTAGTATCGGTTCCGACACCATTTCGACTCGAGAATTCTAAGGTCTTACTTTTTATTTCGGAGACCGGAGGTACCTAAAAAAATAGTGTACCAAAATTCGATACACTGAATTTTCGATAAACCTAACATTTTTGTCTTTTAGCCTCAATCCAATGCCAGAGGAATGCCTTGATAATTTTTGTGGTTTTCGCCATCCCATCATCAAAACGAACGCATTGTCTTTCCTTCGAAATATACCATGTTGCTATCAGGACCTGTTTGCATTTCTTGCTTGGAGTGTGATTAAGCACTTGTAGGCAATCTCATCATCAAAACGAACGCATTGTCTTTCCTTCCAAATATACCATATTGCACACCACTTTGCTATCATGACCTGTTTGCATTTCTTGCTTGGACTGTGATTAAAGAAGTAGGCACTTGTAGTAGGCAATATTGCCCGAGGTTGCTGCATGGATCTTCTCATATTCATCCATTATGTTCTAGCGCTTTCGAGGCAGACTGTGACGGAGGCGGCCGATGGAGTAGTTGGTGCTCGTGCGGAGGATGCTGGCTTGCAACTTAATCTCCAAGAAGGGCAGACGGATGATGATGGAGAAGGGAATTGGACGCTGGTTACCAAGCGATGATCGGCGTTCCAACGTCTTGGTGCGCGGAGTACAAGTCGTCCCGAGCAGATTCACGGAAAGAAGGAACGTATCCGGGCGCTACGGTCGAGATCAATAACGCTGTTCTTTACCAATTTCCCAACAATTTGGGATGTGAGAAATGCACGGAACTTCTTCAATGAATATGGGAAGGTGGAGGATGTGTTTATCCCCCAAAAGCTGTCTATGGCGGGGAAAAGATTTGGTTTTGTGCGTTTTGGAGACAAAGTGGATTCTCAGGAGATAGCTCGCCGGATCGATGGACGAAAAGTGAGAGGCTGTGGATTAGAGGTGAATATCGCGAAGTATCAACACTGGAAGGGAGACCAAACACAGCATAAGTTTTGGAAGCCAAAAATGGATCTTGTAGTTCGAACTCCAAGCCTTGTGAAGCCTGGAATCTCATATGCGCGAGCGACGTCTGATGCAACACCTCCCACACGTAAGGTCCTGGATCTTGGAGGTGAGGACTGTTTCAAGATACTGGATGACGAGATCAAATGGTTGCACAACTCGCTGATAGCAAAACTTAAGTTGGGAGATATGAAGGAAGTTGTTCGTAGGATGGGACTGATGGGGTTTGTGGAGTTTAACATTGCAAAAATCAAGGAGGATACTGCATTAATTTGGGGTCTCAGTTCTGCATTAGCTAAGAATATCCTGCAGTTTAATCAATCAGAAAACTTGTTGTTCTATTCTGTGAGGAAATGGGAGGAAGATATGGATTTGGAGCTACGAAAGGTCTGGGTTCGAATCAAAGGTTTGCCGATTCATGCTTGGACTGAGCACTGCCTGAGATGGGTAGGGGGGAAACTGGGATCTGTGTCTTCCATTGATGTAAACACGATAAATCATGCCAGTTTGAAGTGGTGCAGACTGGAGATAGAGACAACCTCCCAGAAAACACTGGGTGGCCTTCTGAGTGTGATTATTAATTCCAAAAAATATGATCTACTGATTGAGGAGGAGGAGAGTGGGGAGTCTCCCGTGAAGTATGCAGGATTAATGAAGAACATGATGCAGATGCCGGCAAAGAGTCTGTCGGATTCAGCTTTGCAGCTGCCGGAAAAATCAATGAAGGTGACGGAACGGCAACCTGACCCGACAACAAAAAAATCAATGAAGGTGATGGGCAAAATTTGAATTTAAAATCAGTATCTTTGGAGTTATTTTCTCCAGAAATTGCGGTGAATTTAAGGAGTCCAATTGAAAATGAAAACTGTCGTTTGAATGGGTCGTCATCTAGCTGCCAACTACCTTATCAAGAATCCATAAATCAGGGAACTCAAAATGCGGAGGCACGTGCAACAAGTCCTATGAGTCCTATTCCTCATACACCTCATCTGATGATCCCCTATGCTGGGGGTGTAACAAACGAACTGCCTGGTGATCTCAGTTGAGCAGTGAACAATCGATGAATTCCGGCTTAATGTTGCAGATACTACACTATGGTAAGCTGTTATTGGCCGAATTGAATAAGCCGAGGCCTCATCATATTAACCTAGGACCACCTGCACGACAAATATGGCTCACACGTGCTCGTGAGAATAGGCGAAGGCGGGCTGAAAAATTGAGGACAAAGAGGTGGAATAAGGCTGGCATAAAGCGATGTGTTAGATCGCTATTCCCTGATGAAAGTAGAGATATGCAAGAGATGGAAGCTACATCAGCCGTTGCGGACGTATTGGGAGTACATTTAAATGATGCACATGCCTCAGTATTACTTGATATGGAGCGGAGGGACTGCACGACAAATCACTCCTAAGCGTATAGTCACTGCGGGTGGACTCTGTTGCTCGACGATGAAGATAGTGAGTATGAATATTAGAGGCTTAGGTGGGCCTCATAAAAAACGGGAGATTGCTGCTATCATTAGGCAGCATAACGTTCAAACGATTTGTGTGCAGGAAACAAAGATGAATGAGATTTCTCAAAGACTCTGTGCTAAGTTGTGGGGTTCTGTGGACTTTGGCTTCGTTTTCAAACCAGCTGCGGGTGCATCAGGGGGCATTCTTACTACTTGGAGATCTGATACATTCACAATGACAGACTCTAATAGCGCAGAAGGTTACTTGGAAGTTCAAGGAACATGGGAGGACACGCAACTTAATGTTAGGGTTGTAAATGTGTATTCTCCGTGTCTCCTGATGCGCAAGAAGAGGTTGTGGCTTAGACTGAAGAGAATGGTGCAAGCTAATCCGACTGGAAATTGGTGTATATGCGGGGATTTTAACGCTGTTAGGGACAAGAATGAAAGGAAAGGAGTATCTGTTGGCTTACCGTGGGAGATTATTGACTTCAATAGCTTTATACTGCAGGCAGGATTGGTTGACCTGCCCCTGCAGCTTCGCAAATATACTTGGTATCAACCTGGCGGGGATAGTGCAAGTCGGCTAGATAGATTTCTTCGGTCGGGAAATTGGATGAATAAGTGGCCTAATCTTGTTCAAAGGGCATTGGACAGAAGGTACAGTGACCATTGCCCAATAATTTTAGAGGATGATTCAACAGATTGGGGCCCAAAACCATTCCGGGTACTAGATGCTTGGTTCCAGCACCAGGATTTTGAACGTTTTGTGATTGAGAAGTGGCGGAGTATTGAAGTATATGGAAGGGCAAGTTATATAATTCTGCATAAAATGAAGGAGTTGAAGTATGCTTTGAAGGAGTGGAATAGGAATGTATTTGGAAATTTAAATGAAAAGCTGAAAGAGGCAACTGATGAGTTGCGAATTCTTGACTTAAAAATGGAACAGGCCTTGCTAACTGATGCGGAGAAAGAAAGAAGAAAGCTGATCACTGCGGAGTTAGTGAAACTTGGGAAGATGCACTCTAGTTTGATATTCCAAAAATCTAGAAGTAGATGATTGAAGGAAGGTGATGCTAATACTAAGTACTTTCACGCTTGTATGAAGAATAATCGATCCCGAAACACAATTAAAGGAATCTATAAGGAGGGGGTGTGGATCAACAATGTTTCGGAAGTAAAGCAGCACATTCATGATGAGTTTAAGCAACATTATGCAGCTTCTACTGTGCATGGCCCGGAGGTGGATTGGAATCTGTCTCGTGTGCTGTCGACACAGGATAATAATCTATTGACTGCTCTCTTCACTGAAGAGGAAGTTCTAACTGTTGTAAAAAGTTGTGGTAGTAGCAAGGCCCCCGGGCCAGATGGGTTCAACTTTGGGTTCATCAAGCACTTTTGGCCCTTGATGAAAGAAGACATTCTAAACTTTGTGCAGGAATTTTGGATGGAAGCTAGAATGGTTAAAGGTCTGCAAGCAACATTTGTGGCACTTGCGCCTAAGACTTCTAGCCCCCAATCTATTCGGGATTTTAGACCAATCTCTATGATCGGCAGCATGTACAAAATATTGGCTAAAATCCTATCTCTGAGGCTAAAGAAGGTATTGCCCCACCTAATCTCAGCAAATCAAACTGGATTTGTTGCTTCAAGGAACATCATGGACAGTGTATTGATGGCAAATGAGATTGTGTCTGAAGCTAAAGCAAGAGGTCGAAAGTGTGTGCTCTTTAAGGTGGATTTTGAAAAAGCATTTGATAGCATTCGTTGGGAATACCTATGGGAGTTGATGGCTGTTATGGGTTTTGAGGAGAAGTGGATTCGATGGATTAAATGCTGTGTGGAAGGAGCTTTTATTTCTATCACTGTGAATGGTAGTCCCTGTGGTGAGTTCAAAATGGGCAGAGGCTTACGACAAGGTGATCCATTATCCCCTCTCTTATTTGTTATTGCAGCAGAAGGGTTAAACGAGTTTATAACAAAAATGACAACTGCTGGAAGGCTTGAAGGATATAAGGTAGGATTGAGGCAGGTGCAAATTACCATCAGCAATTTGCTGATGATACGCTCCTCTTTGGAAGTGGGAGCATCTCTGATACGCTGGAATATAAGAGAGTATTGCGACTTTTTGAACTAAGCTCAGGATTGCGGGTGAATTTCAATAAAAGCAAACTGTATGCAGTGAGCCTGAGGCACCCTGAAAGTCTCCTACATGCTGATATATTACATTGTAAGTTAGGAGAATTCCCATTTAAGTATTTGGGAGTGCCAATAGGTGCTAATCCAAGGAGGTCAGACACTTGGAACTCTATCGTTCAAATGTTTAAACATCGACTTACGGGCTGGGAAAAAATTTATGTTTCTATGGGCGGCCGTATGATACTTATTAAATCCATTTTATCTTCCCTGCCATTATATTATTTCTCTATATTTCGGGCACCTATGGCTGTTCTTAAAAAATTGAGGAGACTCATGAGGAAGTTTTTATGGGGAGAGAAGCTTGAAGGGAGCCGAAGAATTTGTTGGGTGAAATGGGATAAGATTTGTTATCCTATGAAGAAGGGAGGATTGGGGATTAAGAGTCTGAAGGAGTTTAATGAGCCTTTGTTGGCTAAGTGGGGATGTCGTTTACTAGCAACTGATGATAATAATTGGATTGAGCTTATAGAGTCCTTATATGGAGACCCTACTAATCCAAGGAATTTCCTGAATCCGAGACTGCAGAGGCATAGTTCTATCTGGTGGAGGGACCTATGTGCCTCTGTTCTATCGAAGGAATGGTTTGCTGCTTATGTTAGCCGAGAGGTAGGTAATGGTGTGCATACTCAATTTTGGACGTATGCTTGAAAGGGGCGATCCGCTTTTTCAACAATATTTCCTAACCTATATCTGATAGCAGCAGATAAGGAAGTCTCCATAGCCAATAAAAGATGTGTTCTCTATGGTTCTTGTCACTGGAGGTGGTCGTGGCTAAGAGTGTGCAATGACGTGGAGAGTGCTCAATTCCTAGAACTACTTTTGCTTCTAACGGATGTTTCCTTGCCAGTGCAGACTCTTGACAAGTGGATATGGGGAACTACTGAAGTTAATACATGGAACATCAAGCTAGTATACTCGACTAAGTTGGTGTATGACAATCTAATGCAGGATAAATGGCTCACTAATATGCAAGAGCCACTGAAGTGAACGTGGAGAATACTACAGCAACAGTAAATGTCCAGGCTCCACATGCAAATGCAAATACTGATCTGAATATACAAGTGTCACCTACTGAATTCTTAGCTTGGAATAAACTGGTGCCTGTAAAGATTAGTATCTTTACTTGGCGTCTGCTCCAGGACAGACTCCCCACCAAGCCCAATCTTGCTCGAAGAGGTATGGTGATCCCATCTCTTTTATGTGGTTTCTGCAATGCACATGACGAGACAGTGATACATCTGTTTACTGCATGTGAGAAAGTAATTGATCTGTGGAAGGAACTATACAACTGGCTAGGATTTGACCAGAATTTACCTGTCCCTGATACTTCGCTGCATGCGCACATCGCGCGTCTGAGGCAGCCATGGTCGACTAAAATTTGGAATATGATGTGGCAATTGACAGCATGGGAAATATGGAAGAGAAGGAATGAATATTTATTCTGTCAGGTTGAGCCTGATTTCGAACATGTTAAAGAAGCTGTTCAACTGAAAAGTTGGGGAATCCTACGCACATACAATCGGATTGAGCTTGCTGTTGGATTCCCAGGTTGGTGTATGAAGCCTATCCACTGTCTTCGCTGATGAATACTGCAGCTGAGCCCATTGGTGAACATTTCTGGTTAAAAAATATCATGCAAGATGGAAAGCGGCCTGGGGAAATTACCTCAATTGCAGCTGTGAAATTGCAAATTGCCTCTTCTCCCTGCTTGTCTCTGAAACTCTCGAACACAATTTCTGGGAGAACAATGAATTCTGCAGAAGAGCCCAATGGAGAATTAGTCTGGAGGAGGAATCTTGGCCCCCTTCGGTTTGTGACTGGTTTTTGCTGCAACAAGCTTCATGCATGACACTGCCATTCTCGAACTACATGGTCAATTTTGGGAGAAAGGTACAATTTTGGGAGAAAGGTACAATTTTGGGAGAAAGGTACAATTTTGGGATGATTGTTGCGAAGAATGGTGCAATTTTGGGAGAAAGGTACAATTTTGGGATGATTGTTGGGGAAAAGATGTGATTGTGCTGTGAGATTGCAAGAGTGTAATGTGACTCCTCGCTTAATGCTTGCAATACATGCTATTGGAGTGTGTAGGTGTAAGACAATTGAGTTAGTGCAGGTTGAGGACTAAAATGCAATCCTTGAAATATGTGGGTGTGCTTGTAAATACTATACTGTATAAAATTACAAGATGAATAAAACTTTTTACTTATCAAAAAAATTATGTTCTCTCTTCCCATATCTCTGTGGCATGATCACACGTCAGGACACACGTGCACAATTGTTTCTTACTAGTATATTGCTCACGGTTAAAGTTATTGGTACGTAAAATTATTTGTGTCTGAAGTTAATATTACCGCTAAAACGGATAAGTATGTTAAAACTATATGAAATTGCATTCATATGAAAGCGCACGACATGCTGATAATTATGACGGATTTTGTTTCGACAAACGATGAACGACGTGCCGGATAAATTCAATTTTAGGAAGAAGTTAGAGAGAGAAAGCAAAAAAAGAAAAATAATAAAAATATTCACTGGACCGCAACAAAAAAAGAAAAGGAACAAAAAGACAAAACATACAATAAATTGTAATGGAGAGAAATGGAAAACCCGTTCTATCTTTATTAATAGAGTAGATAGAATATTGCACTGAAGTCACTGGTACGTAAAATTATCCGTGTTTGAAGTTAAAATGGATAAGTATGTCGAAAATACATAGAATCGCATGTCATATGAAAGCGCACGACATGCTGATAATTGTGACGACCTTCATTTCGACAAACAATGAGCGACACATCGAATAAACTTATATAATTTTAGTAAGATGCTAAAGAATCTATTAATAGTGCTAATTTGAAAAAAAGGGAAAAACAATGAACAAAGAAGAATAGGCGAACACGGGGAAAAAGAGAGAGAACACAAACCACAAAACGACAAAACAAAAAGGAAATTCAAACGGCATTAGATAGGGGTTGACGGAAAACGTGTTGCATAATTATTAATAGATGTCCTCCTGCACCACGCCAACAGCAGGAAAAGGATGCAGTCTAAGAAGGGCAAAAAAATGGAGATAAACTGGAATAGGCAAAGAAATTTTTCTCTGCTCACCAATTGCTTGCAAGACAATACCTTATTTGCAGGACAATGAATCTACATCGTCGATTTTTTAATGGACGACTCGGATTAAAAGAGTCACTTAGATGACTCACGTGATTAACAGAAAGAAAAATGTGTTGCAGTTCTCTTCACCAGAAATCCGTCGCCTTTTTTTACCAAAAATCTGTCGCCCTATTCAACAAAAAATTTGTGCCTTCTTCAACTTGATGGGTTCAAAGGTTGGGGTTTTGAAATTAGAGGTATTGATACATTCTGTGAGTTGTAGAGCTCGGTTGTGGAATCAAATGGTGGATGACCCTTCTCCGGACCCGCTGGTGGTGCCCAAATGGCTGAAGCTCAGCCTTCCTCATCCTTCGACCGGCGAGGTACTGAACCAGAATTCGACCGTGAAAATGTGCATAAAACTAAACCAGGATTCAAGCGAGGTATCGTTTGCAAATTTGGGAGCCTGCACTTTGGGAATTCTTATCAGTCTACCTGCGCTTTGCCTTCAAAGAAATTGATGGTCTTCCATTTTTATTGACATCACTGGAAATTTATAGATCACGGCCCTGTTCTGGGAAATTGATGACCCGCAGCGATTGAGACGAGTCCGCTAAGGGCGACTTTTGTTGAAGAAGGCCACGCTGGTTGATGAAGACAAAACTGGTCTTTCTCTCTGTTATGCCTCACGTGAGTCATATTAACTATCTTTTAATCTGGGTCGTCCATTTATAAATCGACGACACAGATTCATTGTCCTGCAAATAAGGTATTGTCTTGCAAGCAATTGGTGAGCAGAGGAAAATTTCTAGAATAGGCAAGCCGGACAAAGTACATGGATGGGCCAGCACGCACGCATTCACTTGTGAAAAAAAGCCACCTGAGTATTGCACCTTTTTTTTCGAATTTCTCTCTTTCCTCGGAAGTTTGCCGGAAAATATTTTAAGAGGATAGAACAATTTACCCTCTTCACCTAGTGACTCAAATGAGTAAGAAGTACCCCACATATAATTCGAGTATAGAATTTTTCGTTTTTTTTAAGTTCATTAAAGAGCAGGATATTAGTAAATTTTTCATTTAAAGCTTTTTCTTAGTTTGTAGGATCTATTGTCAAACCATTTATATCCATTATTAAAAAGAACACCACACTTTGGTTTTAGACCACCTTGAGGCTTTATTTTCGATTGATCCTATTGTATGTAAACATTATACTTATCCCCTGTAGTAAAAAAAAAAAAAAAGAACACCACACACAACAGCCAACTTGATGGGATACCAGAACACCTTTTGATCTTAAATTAATTACCCAAAAAAAACCTTTTGATCTTAAATTGTCCATTGTTGCCTAATTTTTCTCCTAGCCATGTAAAGGCAGTGCTGTGCAAGGGTAGACAAGTGATTAGCAGCCAAACACATTTTTGTCTCTAACTGTTCATCTACATCCCTGTCTTTTACCTTCTCAAATAGCATCTTCTGCGCCTGATTGCCCAATTCAATCAACTTTTTCCGTTGCCAACCAGAGAGGCCCCGTATTTTTTTTTGGATAACCCATGGGTATCCAAGTCCTTCGGACCTTCCTAGTCTCATAGGGGTTCATACACTGCGACCCCCACGAACGAACCGGTTGAATTAGGGTCAAAACCATAAACCGTGACCCAAATGAATTGTTTTGTCCCTAGTGGAATTTGAACCTAAATCCCCAATTATGGAATTCAGATCCTCTATCGAACAACCCACTTGCATTAAAGAGGCCCCGTATTAGAACCTTACTCTGTGATAAAATCTACATTTTCATACCTATCAATAATTTTCAATATACCTCATGTGCCTCTCCATAGGTACCAGACATCCCAGTGTGCCAATTAGTGGTGTAGCTAGCCAATTTCTATCTTATGGTGCATATTTGTATGATTGGGTGCCTTTTCCTTCATTATTTGTGCAGATACCTCTTATTCGTGTCTTTATAACCACCTTTGCATAACTCACCCCATCTTATCAAATCAAATCAAATCAAAAGATTAATGTTTCATATTCCCTCAGCGACATGAATCTTGTTACATATAACTTGCCAAATGTAGCTTAACTCCCGACCATGATTTACAGGCTATTGCAGTAGGGCATTGGATTTACCTAACTTGGTTCCTTACGTTATCAAAAATCAAATAAAAGGATTGATATGGCGGGAGCAGTGGAGAAATGGAGAATTGTACATGAAGATATAATTGGTGATAGCAATTAATGGAAAAATAAATCCACCCGCAATCTTATCAACGTTCACAAGCAACGCCTGGAGACCCAAAGGCTGCCTCAGTTATCATACCTAAATATAAACCAACTTATCCGCAGTTCCATTGGGCAGCAGAAATTGTTCAGAAAAGACATGAGCTAATGCAAAACCGAAGGCCTTACCTCTCTCTCAACGATGAGTGTTTGGTTCCCTCTGCATCCTATATTAATATTCTCTTTCATTTGATCTGCATCTAATGTCTACCACAAGATGGCGGATATGTGGAGCATACCATTTTACTCTCTCTACGTGCTCCACTGAAATCTGCCACAAACGACCTGCAAGGAAAAGGTATATATGATGGCAAGTGTGAAATGAAACACTACTTTTATCTACAATGGTTTCGTGTGCCGGTAAAGATGGCCATACCTTCTGATTTTGAAATTTCAGAAATGGATTTCGAAACATGGCTTAGCCATGAATCCTCCTCACAATCCTTCACATTTCCATGAACATGTAATCTTCCACCCTCGTCTCTGCAGATACATTGGTCAAGAGTGAAGATGTAAAGGAGGACTCTACACAGGTAACAGTTCGGAAAAAGACGCAAAATATACTATTAAGTTTCAAAAGCGTGCATACCTCAAGGTTCTAACTGCAGTTATCCAACTGCCCTCGCTTGATGGCAGGAGGCCAAGGCAGACTCGATCTGCTACTCCTTTAGGGGCTGTAGTCCTGTTATCTCCTTCCAAGATCACACAACGATCAGACACATGATTCAACAGGAGATTGCGACGGAGTGCCTCAACTGCATTGTGATTCCACTCACAAGCATAAACCTTTTTGGCGCTACCCCTGATCATCCATGCCACAGCAAATAAACAGAGTGCATAAAATAAGACCCACAGTGAAAGACAAATGGGGTTAGTTTAGCCACCAGCCTAGCTAAAGGAATAATGCATCTATACTTAATCGTTGAGTACTTAATTATCAAAATGACGTTTTGACTTGTGTTGAGTTAAAATTACTGTAGCTAAAGTGGGTCGTTAGTCTTTGGCAAAGAAAATATTGGAATAGCATACCTCACAAGAAAAGGAAGTACAAAATATCCTATCCCTGCAAACAAGTCCACGATTACTTCACCTCTGCAGTCAACCCGAGCCATTCTCAGCTTCTCAGAAAGATTTCCCCATGAGAACATGCACTTGGTGGAATCAAAAGAGTAAAGTATGCCATTTTCGCGGTGATCAACCCAACCATCATTTCCTACAAGAATCTCTAACATGCTGTCTCTAGTTCCATTTGGCGCAATTCGACCCTGGAAAAGATAAACACACTCCATCAGCAAACCAACTTTATAAACTAATCAAAGAAGAATAAATTACAGCAAGCAATACCATAAAAGGGATAAATAGAGCACAGTAAGACAGTAGGGGTATTGGATAAAAGGGGAATGGAAATGGACATTTGCCTGCAAGAGGGGTTTGGATGAATGTGACGAACAGGACCTTGAGCAACTAAATGCACGACTAGCTAATGTTTCTGTACAGGATGATCAAAGAGACCGATGGCAACGAACACTCAATGAGGAAGGAGGCTACAACATCAAGAAATCTTACAACATAATTATGTTAAACAAGCCATAAAAAACAGACACTGAAATTCTGGCAACAATACAACTCATGGAAAAATTATGGTACGATTTTTCTATGGAGACTTATGCTGGATGGACTAACAACAAGATGCAACCATCAACAAAGAAGGATCATAGAAGCAGAGGAGCATACATAATGCCATTATGCAATGAACACATGGAGGATGCAACACATCTTTCAAGGATGCTCAACTACACAATGTTACGTAGGAAAATGTCATCATGACTAGGATTAAACAACATGTAAGCAACATTATTAGCATTGCCAGGCAAAAATAATAAAATATACAGCAACCAGCTCCAAGACTAGAAGGGTAGTTGCCGCTACATTAACATAGAGGATAAATCTGAATTAATGTTATCAGTCTGATTAAACCCTCCGGCTCCAGTATATAATTTACCAATATATATAATAAATGGTTTCAGTTCCAAGGGATCTCAGAGATACTGGGATTCTTTCTTCAAAATATCACTAACCCAGCGAAGAATAATGAAGAAAAAGCCTGCCATCAGAATAACTCCCACAATTATTACCTGCCTGGCAAGACGATGAGTTCCAAGTGATTGTGCTACAAGAGGCCAAAGCTCAGCACCAATAGATTCCCACTGCGGACTCTTGAAGGAACCCACTGGCAGCACAACAATATCCCCTAGCCGCTCCCATCTGCACAACGTTGAATTGGGAGCATATGAAATTAAAACTACAAGATTAATATGTGGCACATGTAACCAGTAAGTAAATTCACAATCAATCTTCTAAAACACGACCTTGATGGTAGTTGTTCTAACATTTCTGATGGCAGACCATGATTACGAATCAGAGTGGCCACAGCTTCAGTCATAACTTTGTGTGGAGAACTTGGTGCTTTCCTTAATTTGGTAACTTCATCAGCAAACTTTGTGGCACCATATGCCACAAGAAGATCCAGTGCAACTGAAGAGGTTATCTCTTTCACCATCTTTTGCCAAGCGAATGGCATCAAGGACTCCAGCGTTGTTAGTTCTTCAATCCCATCTACAAGTTTATGTTTATCTTCTAACACATTGCAGAATTCTTCCGTAACAGGAAAACAAATATAACCGCCTTCCAACTGAGAATAAACCTTCCTTTGGAGATCCAACCACCCAAATCTTTTTAATATATCCTTCCCTAATTTTGCATATCTCTTTTCAAGCCGAAGAATGAAAGGCGTAGCCATGCCTGACCCTGTATCACTGACACTAGGTTCTTCAAATCCAGGATCTACATCGCCACAGGTATGAACTTCTTCATTTTTATTCGGAGATACTAGATTTCCAACACTCTTGTGCTGCATCTGATATCGCATGTGCTTTTCTTTAATTACATCAGGTGATTTATTCTTACATAAGACCACCAACTGATGCAGGTCTATTTCCATTGGCTCACTGAACTTTGTCCCAAATGCATAACATGAGGCTCCGCCACCAATTATGATCACAGCATTACCAATAACATTTGCTGTGCTACGAACAAAAAGGCCACCGGCAGACTTTATCATTATACTCTTCCAATAGAGAAATTGAAGATCAAGAAAGAACATTTCCTGATATTCGCCAACAGGACATCCGCCAAAAATATAAAGAAAGTTTGAATGAATAAACATCAAATGCGAAAACCTAGCATTTGGTGATTGCCCATAAGTCTTAAGATTGCTCCATAACCCTGTGTGAATATCAAAACTATAAAGATCCCCAAGAGCTTTCTCTCCATTGTACCCACCAAAAATATATAACTTTGATCCCCTCGTATCCATCGAGTGTGAATGACGAGCACCAGGTTGATCCCCTTTAGTTTCTATCTCTGACCACTCAGAGGTGTTTGTGTCAAGGATATTAAGTGTCGACAATATTGCATTCTTGTTGATCCCGCCATATACATATATGTTTGAACCACAAACTACTGCTGTATGCCGATGTCTGCATATATGGAACAAAAGGCAATTAAAGAAAATTACAGGCAAATAAAAATTTAAGAGGTGAACTGCGCTTAGTTAAATAACAAGGATGAAATATGGTTGGGAATAAAAAATAAAAAAGGTTTAAGCATTATAATGAGAAAAAGATTAGCTCATTGTCATAGACTGAATGCACAAGGACATAATGAAGTATCCATTAAGGGGAACAATATGCAAGATGTCACTTGTTCCATATAAAATGAACATACAGATAAGTTATGGCACGGTTAAACATTTACCTAGGAGTGAAAAAACAGCCTGAACATTGCAAAAGCTTCCATTCTTTCTTTTTATTGTTGAATATCCAAACTTCATTCAATATATTCACAGGGCCAGTCCTACCTCCAATTACATATAAATAATCTCCGACAGCCGAACATGTGTGACCCAATCGTGGTGACGGTGCCCCTGTAACATCAATCAACTCAATATTTTGAGAATATGTATCAAGAAGCAAAAGATCATTTCTGCGTGCATGTCTCCCAATGCCTCCAAAGCCACCGAAAATTAAAATCTTCTTTTGATTAAGAGCACAGGTAGAATGGCCCCACAAGAAAAGTCTCTCAACACGATCACCAACTACCTCAACAGAAGAAAGATGGATATCAATCTCTTCCACCATTCCTGTCAATGATTCAAAGATATAAGCTTCCTGTCACATTAACAGAAAGGATCCTGCAATCAAACATGCATTAGTTTGAAATAATACTGCCGTCAATTTTAAAAAATATGAAATAGTAATAATTTCAGAGTTTTCATACGTCAAAAAGCCACCCCACCCCCAACCCAAAGATAGTACAGAAATTGCGCTCAAAGCGACTCTAAATAATCTACACGAAAGTATTCCGATATTTGAATCTTCTCTGCGACCACAGAGATTGATTAAATCCATTGAAATCATGCAAAAGAACTTTGTGTGCAACATATAAACCACATTATATGCTCATACATGTCCATCCTCATGAGAATCCGAATATGGCAAGTCTCATTGTTAATAGATAAAATTGCAAGTATCACAAGTATAACATAATGACACTATTGAGATTTTGGATGTTAACATAGCTTACACTCCCCAGATTTCTATGAAGCAGAGAAAATCAACTGGCAAAAATATTCGTATTGCAAATTACCATCTCCATCTGGATACAGTTTGGTTTCAGTACCCAACTCTGCCTCTGCAACCTCGGCCCCATCCACGGTGAAATTTCCGTGATATCCCACCTTTTCTGCCTCAATATACATTTTACCGCCATTGGCGGCACTCAATTTTCTCTTCACACGAAACTCATGTGCAGTAAAACCACTGCTTATCAACTTGCTGAGAAAAAGATCAGTTCTTTTCCTGTTAGCAACCAGTTTCTCATTAGCAACCTCGACAAGATAATCTAAGTACTCAGGAGAAACCAAAAGCTTCTGTCGACTGCCCAGCGGCACTTCCAATCTTATGGAGCACCGAATTGCAATAATCACTCGCTTTCTTGCATTTGTAATGCCACTCTCCCTAAACCCACAAGAAATAGCCGCAGAAACCAACGACTGAGCGGCTTCCACGTTCTCGCACTCCACTGCAATTATCAATGGCTCAAATCGGAAAACCAAAGTCTCTGCTGCACGAGTCTCTTCTCCAGGATCAACTCGCTCGGTAGCCTTCCCCGCGGAGGGAAAAAGAAGGGACGACAGAGCGGAAGATTGAACAGCATCATGGGAGACAAAGAGCCAAAATCCACCCCCAGCTTTTTTCTTGGTGGCCGAGGGAGACGTGGTGGGCTGTGAGAGAATGGAAATGCGGCCGGAGCAAGAGCTTGTGGTGAAGTAAGACGGGTGAGAGTTGATTGCGTTTAGAAGAGGGATAATAGGAGCGTCAATTGTGCCTTTTGGAGATTTGTCCGGTGCTGGCGAGTTCATGTCGGCGACGGCCGCAACCTTCCTCTTCTGAAACTCCATGGGTGTGTGTGGATTTGGGAGTAGTCGTTTCGGGTAAGTGCATACTGTAAAGGATCTGATACACCAATTTTTTTCCGGTGCCGAATCTATGGTGTTGAATTTGTCGAAATCTATTATTGACCGTTGGATCTGTGCTTCAACGGCCGAGATCATTTCATTTAAATAAGGCAAAATTCGGCACCATAGATTCGGCGCTAGAAAAAACTACCCTGATACACCCCCAACACGACATATACTATGCAGTAGCCTAAAAGTGTTAAACACTAGTCCACCTGTCACGCAAATTCCGCAATGTTAAATAAGTATTGCATAATATACAGTGAATTACTCACTACACCAACCCCAAACCCGTGTGTGTTGATACCTAGCCTTAAGGTAGGATAAATATAGGTTAGAACAAGGTAACCAACTTGACTTGTGTTCGTGAGTGCCCTAATTTACGCGTATGTTAGTAATGATATTAGGTTCCAGGATGTTAATCCTTATCATTCAAATTTTGTAAATCAATGATCACTATTATCGTCCTGCACTTAATATCATTAATCTAGTCGTAACATCGTCGACCATAAAATTTCTCTTTGTGAGTGTGGCTGCTTTTGTACAAAAATGATACGAGGCATCACAGTTTACGATACCTCTCATATCCTATCACATTCTTAAATAGGGGGCACACACTTCAACATATATATGTGTGCTCCCACATAGTATGAGTGTGGAGCGTGAGGATGCACACACACATGGGAGTGCCTTATAATGGAACTCGTTTTTGTAAGCTTAAACATTCGAATGTTGGTACCATAAAAAAAAAATTTTAAAAAAAGTATAATGCCCTCAATTATTAATTGGTTATGAAAATTTTAAATTAGATCATTATTCATTACCGTTTGGTGGTGAAACTCTTGGATTGCATCGCACTGCACTGCGGTGGTACGTTGCAAACCTACGCCTCTCGCCACCGCGTGGGTTGGGTTAAACAAAAAAAATCAAAAAGTTTTTTTAAAAAAATTATATTAAAATTCTAAATTTTTATTTTACAAACAAGATAAACTATTACAAAATACTTAGAATTTTTTGGAAAATAAATACAATCGAATATTTTCTTTATCCATAAGATCCTCGGATCTCTTATTATCCCGCTCCCAATCCCGGATGCAAGACAATACTTCAACCATTTCGGATGTTAAGCATGTTCTCCTATCGGTCACAATGAGTTTGGCGGTGCTAAACGCCGACTCGGATGATGTGGAAGATGCCGAAGTGGTTAACAAATCTCGAACTGATATTGAAAGCACCAAGAACGCGGTCGAACGAGAACTTCACCACTTCAAAATGTCAAAAGGCAATTTCTTGGACCGAAACATCGGTTGTTGAAGGTATTATTGTAGTTCGCTCCCAAGCGCTGTGTGTTGTGATGCTTCTGATGCTTCCGTCTCGGATGTCATCGCCTGACTCTCTAAACCCGGTCCTCTTTCATATGGGTTGAACATGTCGTCTTTCGGTGATTGCGTCTCATCATCATCATTCTCTTCAAGATTTGGGCTCATCCTTTCACTTAACACTTGATCATACTTAAAGAACAACTAGATATAACCCGGATCGAGAAATTTGACCTGCAAAATAAATTTATGACAAAATATATTCCTTTGCTCAAGAATGAAAATGAGCTATTATATAGATTGGACAATGTTCATGAATAACGAAAATGACATATTTTGAATATAGACATATGAAAAGAAAACCTTATTATAACTGAGGTAAACCCGCATCAAACAATGGACGTTCTATTCCTATCTACTGCAGCGACAATGCTCAGAGTATACAAAATGTTGGAGTGAAAAATTCTCACACAGTATAACATTTCAATGGATTCATAAAATTCATGTGCATAATCCCGGGACTGATGCCATTACAAATTCCAAAAATAAAACTATTAAAACTGTAACCAAGGATACTTACAGTTACATCTGAAACACTTGGCTTCTCTATTCCATTCGATGGGGAAGCAATTAAGACGACTATTCTTGGAGACACCAAGGGAATTGTAAGCATGTGTCACTGACATTACAATGTTAACGGAGAAACCGGACTGATACCATCTTCATCAATCAAGGTAATCCATCAAAAAATAGTGGAGAATGAGATTCATCAAGAAAAGAGTATAATATCCAAAGGAACTCATGGCATTTTCTTTCATTAGAGTATGATATGAAAAGTGAAGAAGTATAAAATTAAGGTAGAAGAATTGTTAGAATACCAACATCTTCAAATCCATCTGCAGATATAAGAGAATCCATCAAAAACAGCAGATAAATCATAGTTCTTGTGTATGTAAAAACATGACATAAAATTGAAATAGTAGAGATGGTTGGGCGAAATAAATTTTACCGATGGTAGTAGTGTCGTCGCCTACGCCATTAGCTTAGCCCATTAAACTTATAGATATAAATTGAAATTCGCCTCCTAGCAAATTACCAATAATAAACAAAATCCATCTTCATCAGAATGAAATTACTTGCCAAGGCACGTGTGCGTGCAACCACTCTTAACTGTGCAACCTCGATTGATGAAGCCAAACCTGGAAGAGAAAAAATTGAAAGTTGAGGTGGAGGAAGAATCCAAGAAACACCAGTTCAAACCTAGAAAGCTCGCACAAAAGGAGTTGAACCATCCGATTGATGAACCCAAATCTGCAAGAGGAAAAATTGAATATTGAAGCACAGAAAGAAGAAAGTGAAGACGGTAGAAGAAAACAAATGAAGAAATCTAGAAAATTGTGGTGAAGACGTGATCTCATTTTGCAGCATGAGGATTAAAGATTGTTAAAGGATGAGACGAAATCGTGTAGGAATAGAGGAGGGAGTTCGAGGGATTTGGAAACTGACTGGAAAGAGACGAAAGACTAACATGCACCGTTTTTATGATTATGTGTTGCTTTCTTATTGGGCAGGCTAATCTGGTCCGAAATTTTAAAGACAAAAATCGAGCCATTTTAATATATAGATATGGCCCAAGATAGTTGAACTTCTTTATATTGAGTCGTATAATCCATTCTCACAATCCCCCCAATGTGAGCAAGCCCTTTGACAAACCGACTAATTTTCTAGTAAGATCTAAAATCATAGTATAACAATATAAAATAGGAATATCTAACCAATGGTCATTGAATTTCGCAATCATATGTTGAACAATAGGACCAAGATCTTCATCAAGATAACTAGAATATAATGTTTTGGCAATTCTACCAATATGTAATAAAACTTGGTTAGAAGTTGGATAATATGTTCTACTTAATCATTAATTGCATCATAAAGTGGTTTTAAAAACATAGAAAATTTGTAAAGTAATGCACATTCATCATCATACATGGTGTCACTACCATGAGCGAAAATATTTGCGGAAAATGAAAGTTGGTATTTAATAACATCTACTAATATCTTATAAGTTGAGTTCCATCTTACGGGTATATCAATATTAAATTTCTTTGGAGTCATTTCATATACTTCACATATCCTTTTAAATTCAAATATTCTATTGTTTGAAGCTCTAATCCAAGTAATGAAAGACCTAAACTTTTCAAGATGAGGTTTAAATTTTCTAAACCACATTGAATGATAAGATTTATAACTTGACAAGCACACCTTTGATGAATAAGTTTAGTTCTATATTAGTTCACCAAAGTTGCACTCAAATTAGTATATGCAAGAGTATTAGTCGAATCATTATCTATAGTTAAAGAAATAATTTTATCTCTAATACCATACTCTACAAATTTATCTTCAACGCCCTCATATATATCATCCGCACTATATCTAGAAATTAATTTCATACCAATTATTTTCTTTCTAATTATCCAATTCACATCTATATAATGTGCACTTAAATATGATTCTCTAGATGTATAACATAATCAAATATTACAAGTCAAAGCAAAAGAATAATTATTAGATTCAAATTCGTATTTAAGCATAACATTATGATTATTATAATATTCTATAATATCATTTCTAGTAGTGACCCTATTTAACTTATTATATCCGGGATATAATGTTTTGCAAAACTATTCAAAATAATGATTATCTGCAACACTAATAGGCAAATTCATGCAACATATTAATCTAACTAAAGCTTCTCTAGAGCTCGTTCATCAAATATCCAAGCGCTTACTGAACCATCGCTACCAAATTGGAGTTGCGTTTGGATGCCAGCGAAAAGAGTAGTGGAGCCATGCTTCTTTACATAATGAGTGTGCATGGTTGAAGTGTTGCTATTACCATCGCCCCTGTAAACCTGTGTACAGTATTTACATCTAGCCCACTCCTTCTTCGTGTCATCATTCTCAATCTCAACTTCGTAATCATACAAATTCCACACTTGAGATGTGTTTTTTGGCTTCTTAGATGAACAAGTTGAAGAGGAAGCCATAATGTAGAGAATTGGAGAGAAATAGAGAATAATTAGAAGAAGTAGTGAAGAAATTGTTGGTGATTATTTAGAGGGATAAGTTGATAATTATAGGATAAATTTAACAAAAAAAATAAAAATAAAAAATCTAACGTTAGATTGCTCAATGGCTCTTAGAGCCGTTGTGTGCTGTGTTACTTCCCCATTGGCGGGCTCTTGCAGCAAAAAAAAATTGTCAAAAATTATTTTAAAAAAAGCGGTGTGGCGGTGCATCGCCAACACCGCGGTGTGGAATTTTCCGCACCGCCGGCGGTGCGGTGTAAGAATTTCACCTCTATTACTGTTTCGAATGAATATTAATAAAAAATAAAAAAAATGAATATTAATATATTTTAATTATAATTACACGAAATTAAAAAAATTTAATTTCATCTTTTAATTAAGTGAATGATGCAAGATCTTTCTAAAAAAAAGGTGAATTGCTTAAGTTAAGATTCCATTTTCGTTGGCTTATTCTTTTTTTGGATTGTTGCGGATTTGGATTGGAATTTCAGAAAATTGAGATGGGTGGAGTGGGCCGTCTTCAACTATGATGATCCTGTTTCAACGTATTCAGACTTAGTTTCTGGTTGCTTTTGGTCAAATAAAATGAAATGTAAAAGAATTTAAAATAAAATGTATTGGGAAGGATCCCTCACATAAATATACATATTATTATACATAAAATTTAGACCATTGATCTAATGAGATCTAATGGTTCAAATTAAATAAATTTAAAAAAAATATCCAAAATTTGGAGTATCACGTTATTGGGCGCAGCGGAATAAAATAATAATAATGGAGAAATCGGCAGGTGTAGAAAATAAATGGACACCGAGAATTTAACGTGGTTCACCCTCAATGTTGGGCTACGTCCACGGGACAAACTCCGAAAATATTCTTCCACTATAAAAATAGTAGGTACAAGAGAGTCTTCTCTAGAACATCTAGAGGCTAACCAACACCGGAGATCTACCCAAAAATATTTTCCCAATATTTTTGTCACTCCCCCAATTTAGGAACACCCTAAATAACTCTCTCTCACAGAAGAAATTCTTCTTCTCTTCTTCACTCTCGTTGAGTTGTGTTGGTATTTTTAAAACTGAAGCTTTGCATCCTATTTATAGGCAGAAATCAGCCGTATATGTTTGAAAAATTTCTCACGCGTGCAGCCTTTGTTGAAGAAGTGGCCATCACGTTTTGTCCTGCACTCCATTGTTGAAATCATGCAGCAGCCTTTGAATTATCAACAATAATTGTGGCCCCCCTCCTCCATGTGAGGAGGGAACCAACACACGTGACCTCCTGCAGCCTTGCAACACCAAAATAATCCCAACTCGAGAATCCCAACCCCTCCTCGCCGCCGCTGAGAATCCCTACCACCCTCGCCGTTGCCGAGAATCCCTACCACCCTCGCCACCGTCGAGAATCCCAACCCCAACGCCGCTGTTGTCCCAAGCTCCAAATATCCAAAATTGTCGAGATGGAACATCACGGTCCGCGGTTGCTGTCGCCCCAACCCCAACCCCCGCTTGCCCATCGTCGTCGGAGATGGATTGGCCATCATCAGAGATGGATGGGCCGTCGTCGGAGATGGATGGGTCGACGTCCAGACAGGTTCTCCTCCACCACTCGCCGCCGTGCTCGCCATCCTCTCCCCCGTAGCAGCTCCGCCGTAGTAGCTCCGCAGAAGTTCCAGCATAGAAGCTCCGCAAAAGTTCCAAGCTCCGCAGTCAAATCCGATGCTGAGATCTGAAAGTTAATAATTTGTCCCAGTTTCTACAGATGAGATTAGAATGAATGAGAAGGTGAAAATTGGTGGATCACGTGATATCAATTATTTTGAAATCTAAGCCATCCATTGTTCATCTAATTAAAGGCTAGGATTTTATGTATAATAGTATGTATAATTATATTTGAGGGGATCTTTCCCCAAAAAATATATATATAATTTGGGTTATTCCTAAACAATGCCATTTCGGGATCGCTGCATAGTATGTATCCTGTGCTCCATTTTTAGTATATAGAAGATATAAGACAATAAATGTAATAATATGTATAATAATGACGAATATATTAATATTAATGAGGTATTATAAGATCTTCAATAATACAATGCTCAATTGCTCAATCTATATATTAATATAGGCAATATTACTTGTACACATTTTATTGACATCATTCATTTACATTATGAGGTGGCAAACATACAACCGCATGCTATATTATTTATCTTTATTTATTTTCTTTTAATTGTGGTTGTGATTGTTGACATGTCACAATGTCAACAAATAGTGTCAAAAAAGTGTATACAAATATTATTTTCCTATTAATATGGCTCGAAAGTCAAAAAGTCAACTTTCTATATTTCAGAGCACATTAGCATTTTTGTGCATTTTTGCTAACGTGCACCGACTCACGCATTCACGTTACATTTCTGCGGCTTCCGATGCTAACATTCGCAGAATAAAATTTGTTATGCGCCCTTCCCACAATATCAAAATCTGTTTCACACGATTTTATTCCCACTTGGTTTATCCATAGGTAAATCTCGCCCAAATCTCTTCAACCTCACCCTACTCAGAATCTTGATGGAAATTGGGTTCTTGCCTTCACAATCGTCAGGATTTTGATAAATCACACTCCTCATCTTGCACTCTTATCACACTTCTGACATTTGGTAACAATTCATTGGTTATATCAGTGGGCTCGACAAAGTGTTAAAAATAACACCCACTGCCACAACAAAGTGTTAAAAATAAAAGTTTGCTTTATCTGAGGTTTTATTCCTTTCATGGTGTTGCCTAGAACAGTTATTATTTCTTTCGTAGTTTAGAGTAGCATAAGAAATCAAATTCAGCAATGGTACTGTTGTTGCGAAGGACTAAGCTTTCATGGTGTTGTTGATGAGATATGGAGTTATGTTTCCATTGCATTTCATTTCGTGGCTATTACACTTTATCGGGTTTGATGTAAAGATTGTTGCAGTTGTAGAATAGGATATCAATCTTGCAATTGGTGGTTGCTTTTGTATTTTTCCCTTGGATAGGGTATTTTTGTTTGCCTTCGATTTGCCTCCTTTGGCTTTCATAGCAAAAGAAACTTCAAAAACGAGAAGTTCAGATCAGGAAACATAGATCAAGTACAAAAACTAAAGAAACTGAAGTGTCCCAGTTATATTTAATTACTTTCCCCTCCATTGGTAATAGTTTCCCATATTTTGAAATGTTATTTCAATCTACAAGAAAGAAAGGACAATGGTTGAAACTCAGAACAGTAGTGGCTTTTTCACTCTCTTAGATTAGGAAATACTTGGGCTTCAAGAATAAGATCAAAATACTGGTATGAGATCGAAGGTGCCATGTAGCATGGAGAAGCTGGCTATTTGAATGCATCACGCATCTTAGTAAGGAGAAAATGCGAGACCAAATTCAGCGTGAGTATCTTTTGCCACCAGATGCAGGCACAAATATGCCAATTTCATCATAAAAAATCGACATAATGAAGAAACCTGATACCTCTCTGAAATGCCACCAGATGTGCTTGCTAAACCCTAAACCAGAATCGTTGGTCTCCTACTCCAATAAGAATACTACCGATAGAATATAATTACTAACAACAAAACTTATCAAAACAAAACTTATCCTACCACAATGATTGGAGTTTCGCATTTTGCCAGGAAGGTCGACGATGGAAGCAATCCATCTCTTCAGACGGGGTTAATGGAGAAATATCGAGCACATAAACGGAATCTCCATATGGTCTTCATAGACCTAGAGAAGGCATATGATACTATACTACGAGATGTTATTTGGGAATATTTAGAAACCAAGGAGGTCCTGTGGATGTATGTGAGGGCTATACAAGATCTGTATGAGGGTGCGAAGACTAGTGTGAGAACCCCAGTGAAAGAAACGAAGTATTTTTCAATGGATATAGGATTGCATCAAGGGTCAGCACTGAGTCCGTTTCTCTTCGCAGTAATTATGGATGTACTCTCTCAGGATCTACAGGATGAAGTATCATGGTGTATGTTGTTTGCAGACGATATTGTCTTAGTGACTGAAATGAAGGAGGAGATCAATGCTAAGTTGGAGCGTTGGAGAGAGACATTGGAGGCTAAAGGCCTCCGATTGAGTCGCTCGAAAACGGAGTATATGACATGCAATTTTGCAAATGATACGAAGGAAAATAGTATGGAAGTAATGATTGCGAACCAAACCCTCCAACAGAAAGATAGTTTCACATATCTAGGATCCATCATACAAAAGGATGAATGTGTGGAAAGTGACATTGTCCATCACCTCAAGGTCGGATGGATGAAATGGCGGTCGACTACTGGAGTGTTATGCGATAAAAAAATCCTGCTCCAGTTAAAGGGAAAATTTTATAGAACGGTTATACGACCAGCGATGCTCTACAGGTCGGAGTATTGGCTATAAGTCTTTCACATGTGCAGAAATTTGAATTGACAGAGATGCGGATGCTGAGGTAGATGTGTGGTCGCACGAGATTAGACAAGATTCTAAATAGAATTTTTAGAGGTACCCTAGGTGTCGCATCTATAAGTGCCAAACTGAGGAAAGGAAGGTTGCGATGGTTTGGACATGTACACAGAAAGAGTTTGGACGATCAAGTTAGGAGAGTCGAAGAATTACAAGTCGAAGGGCGACGAGGGAGGGGGAGACCTAAGAGGACATGGGATGAGCAGATTTAGTTGGATCTCGTACGACTAAACCTCTTCGAGGACATGACCTCTGATAGAACGAGTTGGAAACGTCATATCATAGTTAAAGAGACATAAGATTAGATAGAGCAGGTATTAGCTTATTATTCTCTAGACTGATAGCTATTTAGCTATTTTGTTTGATTGCTATTTGCGAAGACATTCACTTATTTCGGTTTATACGTAGTACATGGTGGGGGTAAGTAGGTATTTCATTTATACTTGATTCTCCTTTTTACTATAAGTATTATTATTATTATTGGTACTATTATTTTTATTATATTTTTTATTATTAGTATTTGTATTATTATTATTTTTTATTTTTTTATATATATGTATATATTTTTATTTTTTTATTTTTTATCATTATTATTAGTTTTTTTTGTTTTTTTGTTTTTTATTTTATTTTTATTTTATTTTATTTTATTTTGTTTTGTTTTTTATTTTTTTTCAAGCTGGGGATTTCT
>JAOYMZ010063120.1:0-12814 GCA_025802335.1 Pinguicula primuliflora
GGTACCAGGGATATAAGAATGTAGTGATCCATAGTCATTGGATTTAGTATTTTTGGAGCCAAAGTTATCACTGTATAGCTAACGGGCGGCCGCCTTTTAGAACACTCGACTCACAAGGTACCAGGGATATAAGAATGTAGTGATCCATAGTCATTGGATTTAGTATTTTTGGAGCCAAAGTTATCACTGTATAGCTAACGGGCGGCCGCCTTTTAGAACACTCGACTCACAAGGTACCAGGGATATAAGAATGTAGTGATCCATAGTCATTGGATTTAGTATTTTTGGAGCCAAAGTTATCACTGTATAACTAACGGGGCGGCCGCCTTTTAGAACACTCGACTCACAAGGTACAAGGGATATAAGAATGTAGTGATCCATAGTCATTGGATTTAATATTTTTGGAGTCAAAGTTATCACTGTATAGCTAATATGCCATTTCTATATAATGGATCCTTTGAATGTATTCCTTCTCCCAATTAATTTGAACTTTCGTGAAAATATCTATTCATGTCACCGTCCTTTCTTCATTTTGAACGAGGCTTCTGCAACATTTCTTTTCATTTGTTGAGGTAGTATTTTGCATTGCTAGGCAACATTCTTCTTTCAACTTGATATCATCTACTGCTGTTTGTCACTCAGCTCTCATATCATATATTATATCTCATGTTACATTTTATTTGAGGTGCTCAGCTTTGCAACACATAACCTTTTTGCCCATTAATTAATTAATAATTGGACAATATTTATTGGATATGTTTGGTTTAGAATCCATTAAATTCCTTCTAAACGAAGGAGTCGATGAAGAAGATGACTTGGTGAGGTAGTCCATGAATCATAATGATGAAGAATTGTTAAGAAAAACTGCGAATCTGAATTGACAAGCAAAGCCATCAACTTCATCAACGCAAATGAACCAATGTGTTTTCATCAGAAGGTTTAAACAACGCCATTATTCATCTAATCGGGAAACGAAACGTACATGAAAATGAATATTAATCTGTTCGTCATCAAGTTATGAGAGTCCACCAGTTAACGAGAAGGAGACTTCAAAACTCTTCAATACCTCTTGCGCTTGAGATTCCTCAATTGGGTAAGTATATAGCTGATCACTTCTTTCAGAGTAGCTTTTCGATTTTCTTTGAAGTTCCAAAGCTCTGGAACCACATATCGCCCACTGGGATTGTATTCATTCATTTCAGTCAAAGCCGTAGCAACCGCATTATAAGCTTCATCCCCCAAATCCTCCCTGAGGCCTCGAAGTTTTTCGTCATCTTCATCCAGCACTTCCTGTATTTAAGGAACAAAAACACTTCATTTCCCCATTTCGCATTTGAAATACGCAGATGACATAACACACACCATCGACAAGCATCGCGTGACTTGACTTGTATATGTTGAACAGACAGTTATGGAGTGTATGGAAAATGCATTCAGTGAAAAAGCTACATTAGTCACCTTAGCATTGCCGCGGTCATCTTCAATAATTTGGAATGGATGCCAAGCAGGTATTTTTAGTTCATCTTGCCACTGGGAACAAAGTTTGACAGTTTCAATGTCGGCCTCTCCATCAGGGAATCTCTCCTTGCATATAGTTTTAAAAGCTTTCTCATCAATTTCTCCCATCCTTTTTATGCCGATACTGACACGAGAGCTGGTCAGCATATCACGCAAAGCCTGGGGAACAAGAAGACATGTGATTGAAAAATATGATATAAAATATACCTGATATGAGGATATATAGATATATACAAGGTTTGGACAGGAATGAAGACGAATGCAGAATGTAATAGGAATGCACAATAGGTTAAGCTTCTCACATGACTAAAAAACTGGAATGCAGAATATAATACCCACAGTATAGCTAGATGCCAGAACATCATTTTTCACTTATAATACAAGATTGGAGTTTGAACATCATCTTTCACTTAACCAAACTTACAATTATAGGTGTTGCATCCTCAAACAACCAATAGTAGAAAAGATTTGTCATAACCTTGCAACTAGTTATATCTAAAAAATACATGTTTACTGTCGAAAAAATTTCTACGTTGGTACCATACCTCTATCAGAACTTTGCGAGCCTCTTGCAACTCATCATTATTCTGACGCTCCTTTTTAAGTAATTGCTGATTTAACTCCTCCATGTCGTCATAGTTTTCCTTTTTCTCCTGTAATGCATCATTCATCTTTTTTATCTTCTCCTGGATAGCTGCATCATCGTCACCTCCCATGTGCTTCATCACCTCTAGCTTACCTTTCAGTTCTTCAATATCCATTTCTACTTTCTGCTTCTCACCGAGATTTCTTTCTAGTTCGCGAACCTTTTTTAGTGCCTCCTCCTTTTCCCTCTGCACATGATGCATATACACAGTTCTATTTGTTAACTTGGCACATGTGGGTTTAATTAGTTATGGGTGGATCATGATATGAAAGGCCACACCTTTTGCTCTTCGATCAGTCTTATGACATTCTCATCAGCTTTTCTTTGCTCCTCCGTAGCCATTTGAAGAGCGTTGTTACGCAGATCATTCTGGCATGTAATATATCAAGTCAAGGCATCAATATCAAAATAACTGATGTACATGAATGCCATTTGGGTAGACAATTCTATAAGCAACTAAATATGGGCGAAACAAATTAATGGCTGAAACAACTCAAGAAGGAACATGCATTAATTGAGGTTACAGTTTGATGAGTTGCATACCTTTTTCTTCTCCTCCTCAAGTTTTTGCCTGTCACGCTCAGTTAATGCTTCACGCCTGTTTAGTTCTTTACTCCAAGTACTGAGTTCCTGCCTTTTCTTGTCCAAGTCAGAGTTTAGCAACTCTTGTTCATAAAAAACCCTCTTGATGTGTTCTCGTGCCATGTTTTGCAGCTTCCTAGTTTCTGAATAGAAAAATTGAAATTATAAACTAAAAGTTGGATATTACTTATTAGTGCAGTTGGCCAGTTTCTGGAAGTTAACTGGTTCTGATTTAAGAATCCCAAACTGGTTATCAATAAGGTTCATCATCGTTTGGAGGTAGAAGTTCATAGTTAATACTCTGCAAATGAAGAAGAAAGAAGTTCGGTTTGAAAGGCTCAAGCAGAGAAAAATGGTGACCACCATATTTAAGACACAATTCAGTGCGAACTGTGAATTGCCTGACAGAGAATGAGAGGAATCTTCAAAGAGCCAACAAGTTGATAGATACCATCCAAAATTCAGAATTGGTGCAGCGTGCAGATTTCTAACATTGAGCAAAATGAGAACGTGACGCAGAATAAGAAAAAATATACCTTCATAGAAAACATGGTGGAGTTCATCTTTCTCTTCAAGCAACCTACTAACAGAGAGTGTTCTTTGGTTGTACTCCGTCTGCAGCTTATCCAGATTCTCATTTTTCATGTCAATCTCTTCAACCAAGTTACCCACGACTTTGTTTCTATCCATAATTGCTTCTTTGACGAGGTCTGCAACCGTTTTCAATTCAGCTTTTCTGCGGAGATAATCTCCCACGGGCCCTTCTGATCTGTAGTCATCTTCACGAGCTAACCAACAATAAATATTTGAATCTGTATCAGTTTTCGGACCTTCCCATTGTCTCTTACTCCTACCACACGCCTCAAAAGACTTCTCGAACTCCATTGCGTTCCTGAACCCAATCCAGTCATCTTCAAATATAACAACAGCTTGTGCCCTGGACCTGCTATCATCCCAGATGACTTCAACTTCTAAGGGATTATATTTTGAAAACTTGTTAAGCCAGTAGGCATTGCTAACCACATGGCTATCATCCTTCTTCTCATTCCATATGTTGGCTATGACACCAACCCAGGGCCAGCAGTACAGCTCACTCTGCTCAGGTTTAGATGCTGGAGGAGGTGGACTACTTTGAGGCTCTGGATTAGCACCATTAGCTAGATCAGTCTTCAGATAATCAAACAGTGCAAGATGGTTTGCTCTCTGCTTCGCAGACTTTGCAGATCCATTGCCAACACCAAAAGCATGTTTCTCAAGATGGTCCACCTCATAGTTCTGCTTCTTCTTACCAGCACAGAAAGGGCACCTTATGGTATTATTGGGGCCCTTTACTTTATAAAACCCACTTTTCAGTAGCTGATACGGCTTATCTTTGTACTCATTGATTTCTGAGTCACTAATCTCAGATTCTTCACTCGAACTGCTTCCCATCTGACAAAACAAATACGCATCTGGTTAACCAAAAACGCTTGCTCAGACAAAATGGAGCATAAAGACATCAAGTAAAACTTCATTATCTACTGGAACCACTAAAAAGTGTAACAATCAAATAAATGGAGAAAGATTTAAGGATTAAATTCCCAAGATACATATGCTTCATGTATTAAAATATAAACTAAGCAACTGAATCTTCAATTAATTAATTAGTGAAATCTTCAAAAGAACTCTGAGCTTGTCCACCAAAGTTACTGAAACAAGACACATTAGGCCACTGTTGGCAAGAGCTACCAGCTGATCAAGGTACCACATACCCTTTCACCCCCATACCACCAACATCACTAGAGAAAAAACACGAAAGAAGACTAGAAAACAGTGTCAAATGGGGGAAATCATACTTTTCGAAGCCGATTTCATTTGCCGAATTCCGTCAGGATGATAAAGCAACGAGGTAATTCCACTGGGGCTACCTTGGTGCCAAACACAATCGAAAGCATCATAGTGTCTAGCTCAAATATGAAATTGTAGAGAAGGAAAACAATGGATCCATAAGTTATCAGCCATCTTATATGTATGGGCTAAAATCATAGTCCATAGATCTAGAAAAAGGCAACATTGCTATTCCCAAGCCTATCAAACTAATACTCTTCTACCTGATTCCAAAGAGTGTATTATTAACTTAGTGCAGAAATTATTCGCCAGAAAACCCCTGAAAACCCCAGAAAATCCCGTATCACATAATGAGAAACACATCCATTCGCCTTGACAACCAAGTCAAAGAACGGTGCTTACATCGATTCTAACGTTTCGGACTATGGCGGAAGCAAACCAAGGTGGATACTGGATCTGTAGGAAAAGATCCGTATATCAGTATATGTCGCAGCCTATTTGTCGTCGATTCGATGCAGGAGAGAGTTGAACTCTCGAGCAGCTGTAGTGAGAGTGCTACGCGTGTGAATACTGTAATAGTTCGACAATGTTGGGATATCTTGCACAAATTATCAAATGCGGAATACGGTACCCTAAATTCGAATCTGAATTCGAACTGATCGGATTTTATCCTTTCGGTTTGGACTTTTTCGGATTCGGATTATCCGAAAAAATAAGATTTTAAATTCGGTTTCGGATTCGGATTTTAGTCCAAAATTTTGGATAACCGATCGGTTATCCGAATCGATCCAAATAATTTTTTTTTACATTACGCCCCTGAATTATTTGGATAGATAATTGACAAATTTGACACCTTTTAGAATAAGAACAACATATAGAAAGCCAGTACAAGAAATCTTGTAGAAGAGGAATGTATTTATACTGTTATATTTTTTTAAATATATTTGACCTCACACACACTCACACTACTAGACCAATGTCATCTTCGTCATCGGAAAAATTACATTATTTATAATTTAATTAAAATTATATTTATATCAAAAAAACCTAAAATTGTCACTCATCTCCTACCCTAATTACAAACACTGAACAGAATACGAACAAAAGGTCGAAAGAGAACCGAGGAACAAAACTTCTTATCTTCTTAGAGTTGAAACTTGGAGAAACATTGAAAATTCGATTTGATTCACAATTGTAAGATCATTATCTTATTAACATTTTGAAAATCAGATTTGCTTCACAATTGCGTACTATTGTATCCGAAATCCGATCCGATCCGATCCGAAATCCAATTAAAATAATCCGATTTTAAATGGATTGGTTATGGTTATTGTTTTTCAAAAACTGAATCCGAAAAAAACCGAAAAAAAAATCTGAATCCGATCCGATCCGTTTGCAACCCTACTCTACCGTGCTTAATATGCATCCTCGGCCGTCGAATCTGCATCCGACGTTCGAGACACAACCACGGTTTAGCCCTTGGGTTTTTAAGATTTAGCCCTAGGGTTTTTAGGATTTAGCCCTTGGGTTTTTAGGGTTTAACCTTGGGTTTATATTTAGCTCTTGGGTTTATAACATTTAAATAGGGTTTTAGGTTTTTTCGGCGGCGAAGTCGCCGTAATATTATTTAGAAAAATAGCATTATCCAATAGCAATGTTTTTACTATGTAATCCGACGGCCGAGATGCATATTCGACACGATAGGATGTCATTCGACACCCTACCATTCGGCACTTAAAAATTATTCATATGTTAGACGAGGAGGCGTGATTATTGATTAGAACATTTGAATAGTCAGTATTTGTTCTAATATTTCATAATATTTAGACTTAAAATTAGCAGAACAATACGGACAATAACAGCCCAATTAACGAAAGAAAATGTGCAATTAACGGGGAAAAAATTGTCGGAGTAAAATAATTAGATTTGTAAATTTCTGGATTAATTCTTGATCGAAATCAACATATACCCTTATTTTTGCGCAATATTTTAAAATTATAAATTTATTATAATTTTTTTTTAAAAAATAATCGTTAAGGGGATTAAATCTTATACTACCTAGTTATTATTTTTAAAACATTATAAATTTAAAAAAATAAACAATGACATTCTTTTTTACTTTTAAAAATAAAATAACATTTTTGAAATAATATAAAATAATTTAAAATAAAATTACACTTGTTTTTATTTTTAATGAGTTAAATTAAGATTATTTTTTTTAATATACTAGTGAAGCTCAAGGCCAGTTACAAATAGGTACACAAAGGGACAAAAACCAAACTAGAACATTGTGAGATCAGCCATCAGGGAGGATGGAACAGATGTACCCAAAATCTGTGATGAAGAAGAACTTCTGGGAACCTCTCAACCAGGTTAATTGGTCCCCCACCAGGCGAAGTAGTCCACTGATCAAGGAGGCTACTAGACATAACTTTTGCAACATTTGTTGCAGTAGTTTGCGATTGCTGCTGTAAAACCAAGTAAGGTGAGCCCGTCCAAGCATCGGATGATATGGCACCGCTATGAGGAGATATGCTACCTCTGGACACAAAACAGCTTGAATCAACTTGACAAAAAATTTCAATACCAAGTACATCTCTGGACAAACTAGTTTTGGCTAGAAGATCGGCCTCCTGAATCGCTACCCGAGGAGCAAAGCAAGGATGGACAGTTTTATTGCGGATCAAAGTCTGGATATGTGCGACCAATGACCGGTTCAGACAATCCGAACGAACAATCCGGTCCAAAGCTTCGCTGTACTGCTTGAGCAAACCCCAAGGCGTCCCAAGAAAAAGCAGATAACCTTACCCGTGTTATTACGAAGTAAACCCCCACAGGTCGCCTTTTAGGTGGATTGACACACTGCTCCATCAACCTGTAAATAAAACTGAGCAGAAGGAAAGGGGGAGGGGATTGGTTAAAGTCATTCCGCTCTAGAACGCTGTCGATCATCCTGGCTCTTCTCATATCCAGCACATGTTAAAGGTTAAAAAAACGGATGGTCTCACTGGCCGTAGCAAGGATGCTCGAACATAATGAAATGTTTCTTGTTGCAGTATTTTCTAAAATTTCAGCATTCCTGGCACACCAGATCTTCCAACAAGCTGTAACAAAAAGCACTTGCCAATTCTCAGAGTTATGAGTCTGATTTAAGCAGGAGACAATCCAATCCTCATGAGATAAACCGGCATAAAAGGAGTAAGGGAGATTAGGAAATAAAACCTTCCAAATCCGTTTACTAGAATAACAGTCACGAAGGACATGTAGAGTTGTTTCAACCTGAGAACAAACCTGGCAGCAGTTAGTATCAGCAATGCCCCTCCTATGTCTTTCAAAGTTAGTCCACAACACATTGTGGAGGAGCTTCCACAGAAAGGTTTTGAGGGTATCCGGGACCTTGAGAGACCAAATGAATTTCCAAAGTGGGCTTTCGGGTGGCATTGGCTAGGCACGACACAGATCCACAACAGAGCCATAAGTAAATGAACCCGAAGATGACTGGATCCACACCAAATGATCCTGGCCACCTTCGTCTGAGGGGAGGGACTATAGTGATCAGTTGCGCAATAAGAGCCTCCGGGATCCGAAGAAGGAGTTTAGGAATATCCCAATTGCCATGTGAATCTACAAATTCAACTACTGCCAGGGCGAGATCCGGTTCAGAAACTGGAATGCGAGAGTAAGCACTTAGAGCAACCGAAAATAGGTGCCAGGTATCAGACCAAAAACGGATTCGACGGCCATTGCCAACAATCCATTTAGAGTTAGCCCTGACTACTTCGAAATAAAGAGCAATGTGCTTCCAAAAATGAGAGCCCTTGCTAGAGGGCGGAGACGAGAGAAATGGCTGATCGGAGACTGCATACTTAGCCTTGCATAAGGAAATTCAGAGTTTCTCGGAGTTAGAACAGAATTCCCACGCAATTTTGACCATAAAAGCTATGTTAGTTTCATAAAATTTCAGTAAACCCAGTCTTCCCCTACATTTGGGCAAGTATACTGCATCCTAGCTAAGGAGAGAAGATCCTCTGGAAGTATTCTCACCACCCCAAAGAAAGGAGCGTATTACCTTATCCATATCCTTCGCCAGAGCAATAGGAAGAGCATAAGTCTGCATCATGTATAGAGGAAGAGCAGATAAAATGGTTTTACTCAAAACCAGTCTTCCAGCCAAGGAAATTCTCCTCGGATTCCAATGCCTTACCCAACTCTGCATTTTTAAGAGTGGCTTCCCATGGGAGAACCGGGAAACTCTACCATGAATAATAGGAACTCCCAAATAGATTCCTAAATCGACCACCCGTTTAATCCCTAAGACTTGTTCGATGCTTTCAGACACAGCAGAATCAACTCCATGTGAAACCTAAAAGATAGATTTGTCCCTGTTAACAGTTTGTCCTGAGGCAGTTGCAAAGTCATATAGGATGTCCCTTACAAGCTCCGCTTGCTGCACATTGGCCTCACAAAATAGGATAAGATCATCCGCAAAGAGCAAGTGAGAAAGGGGCTACTTATTCCTTCCAAAAGTTAAAGGCTTCCATAAACCCTTAACCGAGGCAAGATGAATGGTTTTGGACAACCTTTCCATGCGGAGAACAAACAGATACGGTGAGATAGGATCCCCCTGTCTAACCCCGCGAGCAGGTCTGAATTTCGGGCCCCGAAAACCCTCCCAGAGTATTTGAGTTGAGCCCGTGTGAAGTGCAGATATAATAACTCGAGAAAGATATAAGTGGGAAACCCTGCATCATCCAGAGTCTCTTGAATAAATGGCCATTCGACCCGATCAAAAGCTTTTGCAAGGTCAATTTTCAAGGCCATAAAACCCCGCTTCCGCTTGCACAACCTCATCGTATGAATAGCCTCTTGAGCCGAGATAATGTTATTCGATATAGAGCGGCCCTGAATGAAACTAGGTTGATTTGACGAGATCAGCACTTGCATTGCTGGCTTGAAACGATTAGCAATAATCTTAGTGATGACCTTGATGATCAGCGTAATTGGTCGGAAATGACTGAATTTTTCAGGATTGTCGACTTTGGAAAGGAGCGAGATCATTCCTTCGTTGGCCCTGGAGGGGACTAAACCATTAGCGAAAACCTACAAAACAAAATCCACAAGAGATGAAGAGATGATATCCCAATTATGTTGGAAAAAAACAGCAGAATACCCATCAGGACACGCTGCTTTTTTGGGGTCCATGTCGAACAATGCCTTCCTGATTTCCAACACATCAATAATTTTGTTGAGCTGGGACAAGATCGAGGCCAGAATAGGTGGAAAACACCCTTGAACCAAGTAATTCCTTGAAGAACTGGATGGTAGCTCAGCCTCCATACCCCCGAAAATAGAACGGAAATAATGGCTAACTTCCACCAAAAGGACCTGTTTATCAGAACACCATGAGCCATCATCTAAAAAAATTGCCCGAGAGTGAAAATGCCGACGTCGAGGCCTATACAGTGCATTCTGAATTCCGAAATTTTAAATTGTGACCGATTTCTGAATTTTTCTTCCGATTCGGCTTCCAAAATAATTTCGGAAAGGATTTCGAATTCTTCCGAATTCCGAATTTTTCTTCCGAATGCCCACCCCTAGCAGCGAGTGAAAGTAAGCGGACGAGCGATCTCCTTGGGTGACCCAGTTGCATTTAGCATTTTGCTTCCGAAGTAATTCCTCCTGAGTAAGAACTCTCTCCAACTCAGTCTGTAACTTTAGTTTAAGAGCACAAAGATATCTGGTGGAGTGAGCAGCAATGGCATGCTTCAATCCCACAATCCGGTTAGCCAAATGCCTCATTTTCCTGTATATATCACTAAAATGGTTCAATTTCCATTCTATGAGAGAGTTCTGAAGCAAGAACAGACCCTCAGCAAGAGGAACATCACTGGACCAATTGGACTTCAACCATTCTGACCAGTCAGTATGGGTTTCCCATGCCATCAGATACCGAAAGATTGGAAGTCTAATAGGGCCAGACCCTTGAACTTTACAAATAAGAAGAACTGGCAAGTGATCCGAAGATATACGGGAGAGGTCCTTAACTCCACACTCTATAAACGTATCCGCAAAGTCCTTGTTAAAGAGCACCCAGTCGAGACGTTCATGACAAAGTCCCCGCCTCCAAGTAGATCTGGAACCAGTAAAACCCGCCGGTTGCAGACTAGCATAGAATAACCAATTACGAAATAAGCGACATCCAGACGAAGGCCAGCCACCAGTCTTATCTCGGCCAGATAGATACGAGTTAAAGTCCTCTGCAATGACCTAAGGGAGTGAAGAGCAGTCTCCTATTTGCTCCAAACGACTCCACAGAGAACGACGTAGGACTGGGTTCAGAGAACCATACATCGCTGTTAATCTACATTCAGGAAAGGAGCTGTGAGATAACGAGACATGGATAAATTGTCAATCCGATGCCAAAACTGTGACTCACACCAAATCTTTCCATAATATCAAAATACCTCCCGAGAATCCAACAGCCTCCACTCTGTATGAACTGTTGAATCCTTCACCAAAACTATTGAGAATAAGGTCAGCTTCTGGGTCACTAATCTGGGGCTCTAAAATGATGATAATATCAATCCTGTGAATCTAAGCATGCTCCATGTTGGAAACACTCGCGCAGAATTGCTATCAGTGGCCTTCTGATATGGAGTTGGACAGAAGAGCTCCTCAAGTTACTGAAGATGACAGGATTGAAGTCCTAGCAGTAGCTGTCAAGGAAATGGCAGCGAGATTTGAACAAATTCTACCCCAAGTGAAACCTCAAGAACATCTCCAAGTCAATGTGGTGCAGCAACCTTCAGTGAGAGAGAAAGATGATCAGCTAGCTGCATTGACTGTAGGCACTGCAAAACATGAGCACATTATGGCAGATATCCAGATTTTCAAGTCTGATACTCAGGCTGCTTTGCAGAAATTGGAGAACACTATGGGACAAATAGCTGCTCGGTTACTCAAATATGAGGAGATTACTTCCAGCCCTGCCAGTGTCCATAATTCTGAGGACTGCCAGGCCATTCAACTAAGGTCAAGTAGAGAGATAGCTGAACCAGCAGAACCTGTCAAAGAAGCACCAAAACCAGAAGCCGAGAAAACTGAAGTTCCTGAAATGACTTTAGTGGCAGAAAAACCTAAGCTCAGGCAGAAAAAGAGGGACAAATGGGAGCAGATAGAGCTCACTCCAGAGATCAACAGGAATTTACCATACCCTCAGGCAGCCAAGAAGGATTATTTGGAGCAACAGTTCAAGAAATTTCTTGAAGTCTTCAAAAAGCTGCACATTAACATTCCTTTTGCTGAGGCTTTGGAGAAAATGCCCACTTATACCAAATTCATGAAGGACATTCTGACTCATAAAAGAATGATTGAAGCTGAGGGGACCATACCTCTGACAACAGAGTGTTCAGCAATTTTGAACAGACAGATGCCTCAGAAAATGGGTGATCCTGGAAGCTTCACAGTACCTTGTAGTATTGGAGATCATAGCTTTGAAAGAGCTCTGTGCGATCTTGGGGCAAGCATCAATCTCATGCCTTATTCTATCTCTAAGAGGTTAGGTTTTGAAGAGCCTAGTCCCACTGGAATCATACTGCAAATGGAAGAAAAGACACTAAAAAAATTGAGAGGCATTGCTGAGGATGTGCTAGTTAAAGTGGATAAATTCATCATTCCAGTTGATTTTGTTAGTTTGGATATGGTCGAAGATCAAGGGGTCCCTATTATTCTAGGAAGACCATTTCTGAACACAGGAGGGGCTCTAATTGACCTGAGAAAGGGTGAGCTGAAGTTAAGAGTGGAAGATGAAGAAGTGAGCTTCAATGTTTACCCTGCAATGCACATGTCTGATGCTTTTGAATCAGACTCAGACCGCTGCTACATGATAGGATCAGTGCAAGGAGTTGAGGCAGAAGAAGTGGGATACATACAAGACCCCTTGTTTGAATGTCTGACCAACAAAGTGGATGCAATACAAGCAGAACTAAATGTGCAAGAGTTCACAATTTGGCTTCAGAATGTTAGACCTTGGAGGAAAAGAGAACCTGAACCTCTTGGAGAAAGACCACCTCCTCGGCAAAACTCACTGCTTCAGGCTCCCAAATTGGATCTGAAGCCACTGCCAGAGCATTTGAAGTATGCGTTTTTGGGAGAATAAGCTACATTACCAGTATTGATCAGTAGACACTTAGCTGAAGCAGAGGAAATGGCTCTGATCAAAGTGCTGAAAAAGCATAAGGC
>JAOYMZ010063131.1:0-12813 GCA_025802335.1 Pinguicula primuliflora
TTTATTTGATGAAGCTGAAGAGGAGAATAATGGTTATCTCTGTGTCAAAGCAAATATTTGTGAGAAAATCAACCTTTCTGTTGCTGAATCAACTGAACAGGTTTGCATTGGTATTTGGCAAGTATGAGTTCTGCAATATTTGAACACTTACCATCCCGGCCGATTTTGTTCCTTTAATACATACATCTTTTAATTTTGTTTTAGGGTATTGAGGCAGATGCTCCAGGTTTTGCAGATCCGTCATCGTCCCCACAAACTCCTTTATCTCCTGACCAGTCTTTTCAAGAGAGAGATAATAAAAGCAACTGTATGTTTTCAATAAGCATCCTAATCTGCTTGAGCACGCTTCGAATTCCAATTTGTTTATCTGGCGCTTACACACCTATGGATGCAGTTTCACGCCGTGATGATGCAGTGTTCTCTGTTGGCCAGCTATTAAGAATCCGTATCGGCCCTTTAAAGGGTTATCGTTGTCGTGTGCTGGCCGTTCGTCGTTCTGATGTCACTGTGAAGCTGGATTCTATGCACAAAATTCTCACTGGTATAATTGGTTAACTTGTATCTAGGCTATCGGCTTGACAGGATCTGCAACTCTAAGATCTATTTTTTTCTTTTATAGTGAAATTTGACCATTTATCTGAAGTTCGTGAAAGGAATTCTGCAATTGGCCAGGGGTACCTGCTGAAATGGACTCCTATCTTTATTCATTAACTAGTAATTTTTGTGGCCCCAGTGACACTGCTTCCTGATCTGCAGGGAGGATCATGGCTCTTTCAAACCATTCAGTTTTCTTGGATCACAGGATGGTGCAAGTGGTATAAATTTGTTTAACAGTTTTATTTATTTTCTCCTTGCTATCCATTTTTCTTTTCTTGTAGCATTTCCCTTTTTCTTATTCTTGTCGGTTGAGCAAAAATTCTATATTTACTGAAGATTGGATGGATGGAGCGAAATTACAAACTGAAGATAATGGGTGGAATGCCCCCCAAACCACTGAAAGGTTAAATTGTGGCTTATTGGTTAGGAACTTTCCTCTGTACTGCTGAGTGAGTTAATGGTAACATCTTGTTGCAGGACATCTTGGTCGGCTTTTCCTTCTTCAAACTTCTCGGTAGGACTACGATACAACCATTTTTGCTACATTCGTGCATGTGTTATTTTATATTGGCCAATTACTCCAGATTATGAGTAATTAATCAGCTTATTAAATTGTACAGCTATCAAAGGAATCTGGTTCTGGCAATTCTGGGGATGCTGACGCTAAAAAGGGTAATTCATGTGATGTTTATGTTCAGCTTTGTTGCTATGCCCATATAGTAATTTCGTTTTGAATGCTAGCATAACCTGGCCCTGTGCACACAAGAGAATCATATGGTAATTGTACGTTCAAATTTTGTTCACGCAAATTGCAGTGTTCGACAGCTTCCAACAAGCAGCACACCTAAGTTGTGCCGCCATTTCCTTTTTGTGCTTTCTTCTTTCAAATTGTCTTCCGGATGCTCCCTAATACAATTTTCCTAGTCCTTAGAGGCTAGAGCACAGAAAAGTAAAAATTTCAATGATCCATATGAGTGGCGCTAAGAAAAAGCCCGAGTCTTGTTCAACTTACTGTTTGAGCGCATTGTATTTAAGTGCTCTTCTGTGTGTTATAACTCTTGAGTCAAGCCTTAGTGGTTGCTATTCTCTCCCCATTCCTTCGAAGTCTGATTTGAGCTTAGCATTTCTTCCTCCACTGTCTTATCCCGGGTCTTGATATTGCTGTGAATATGACTGAATATGACCTTTATCAATGCTTCTTCGTACATTCTATGAGTACAGATGCAGATTCAGAAGATTCCTCCTGGCAGAAAAAGACAAATGTTGATCAGGATTCATCATGGGGTTCAACTGCAGTTAACCGAAAAAATGTCCCCGAGGATGGGCCAACCGGTTGCTGGGGTGCGCAAGGACAGGGGATTTCTGGTGATGCACCCAATGACTCGTGGGGAAAAGCTACAAAAAACTGGAGTACTGGAGCTGATGCTTCTAGAAGCAAAGCTGCCTGGGGCCAGGGTGGAGTTTCTTCTGGAGAACATAATGGTAATTCAATCAATGCTGGTGCAGATCCGGATAAACCAGAAAAACACTCTTGGAAGAATGATGCTGTTGCAGAGGATAAGTTAACAGAATGCAGCGAGCAGAACAAGGATGTTGCAAGCGGAAGTATGTGGAATAGAACGAATCCTGATGGCGCTGGCTGTGGATCTTCATGGGGTAAGCAGGAGTTTAAATCATCACGTGAAAGACCCGAAGGTGCTTTATCTGGGACCAAAAATGAAGTTGAATCCACGTGGGGGGCCAAGCATGAGGAAGAATCTGCTTGGAATAAGTCGGACGGTGGTTCAACTTCGAAGATTAATTCTTGGGGGCAGCAACCTAACATGAACGTTGAAGACAAGGGTAAAGGCTGGAATATTCCAAATGTGGAAAACATTGGCCGATCTGGAAGTTGGAATAAGCCAAATTCTGATGCTGCTGACTGGGGATCTTCATGTAGCAAGCAAGAGTTTAAACCTTCATGTGAGAATACCGGAGGTGCATTTTCCGAGGCTAAGAAAGATGGCGGATCCTCGTGGAGCAAGAATGAGGGAGGATCTGCTTTGAATAAGACAGACGATGGATCATCTTGGAACAATGAATCCTCAAAATGCAAACTAACTCAAAAGTCTTCGTGGGGCCAGCAACTTGACACAAATGCTGAAGACAAGGGCCAGGGCTTGAAAATTCCAGCTGATGGAAATGTTTCTGGTGGTGGCTGGGGCAAAGGCGGATCCTCGTGGAGCAAGAGTGAGGAAGGATCTGCTTTGAATAAGACAGAGGATGAATCGTCTTGGAACAATGAATCCTCAAAATGCAAACAAACTCAAAAGTCTTTGTGGGGCCAGCAACTTGAAACATATGCTGAAGACAAGGGCCAAGGCTGGAAAATTCCAGCTGATGGAAATGTTTCAGGTGGTAGCTGGGGCAAAGGCGGTTGGTCTACAAGCGGAGCTAATGAAACTGAAACAACAAAGAACTCTTGGAGCAGCGGAAGCACTTGGAATTCTGGGAACAATTTTCGTGGGAGTGACAACCAAGACAACAATGGTGGAAGGGGTGGAAGTTGGAATGGAGATCGGGGTGACCGTGGTAGAGGTCGCTTTGGGGGGCAAGGTTTCAGGGGTAGAGGATCTGAGAGGGGAGGATTTCGTGGTAGTGACAGTCAAGATGACACTTCTAATGACAATGGAAGAGGCGGAATGTGGAATGGTCGAGGTGGTAGGGGCGATCGTGGTGGCTTCCGAGGTAGAGGTGGCTCTGACCGGGGAGGTTTCGGAGGTAGAGGTGGACGTGATGGAGATGGATTTCGTGGTAGAGGTGGACGTGATGGAGATGGATTTCGTGGTAGAGGCAGAGGCCGTGGTGGTAATTGGAGAAACGGTGGAGATGATTCGAATGTGGATTGTAAATCCTATAGCTGGGGTCAAGGTTCAAACAATGATACAGGCGCATGGAAGGGTAGTAGCAGCGGAGGCAGTTGGAACAAGGGAAACAGTGATAACAATCAGCCAAGTTGGAATTCTAGTCAACCAAAATGGGGATCTTCCAATGCCGGGGATGCTAAAATAGACAGCGGAAACGGTGGTTGGGGATCCTCAAATGCTGGGAATGCTCGAAAAGATAGTGGAACTGGTGGTTGGGGAGGATCAAATGCCGGGGATTCCCGAATGGACAGTGGAACCGGTGGTTGGGCATCATCTGCCGGCGATGCTAAAAAAGACAGCGGGAACGGTGGTTGGGGATCATCTAATGCTGGGGATGCTAGGAAAGACAGCGGAACTGGTGGTTGGGGATCATCCGATGCTGGGGAAGCTAGAAAAGACAGCGGAACCAGTGGTTGGGGATCGTCAAATTCAGGAGATGCTCGAAAAGACAGTGGAACCGGTGGTTGGGGATCGTCAAATGCCGGGGATTCTCGAAAGGACAGTGGAACGGGTGGTTGGGGATCATCTGCCGGGGATGCAAAAAAGAACAGCGGAAACGGTGGCTGGGGATCAACCAATGATGGGGATGCTCGAAAAGACATCGGAACTGGATCGCCGAATGCTGGGAATGCTCCAACTGGTGCTTGGGGATCCTCAAATGCTGGAAATGATAAAAAAGACATTCAAACAGGTGCTTGGGGAGCATCGAATGCGTTTGGAAAGGAAGTCCCAACTAATTGGAATAAACCATCTGCTAGCCTGGAAGCAGGTGAGCACTGATAATTTTTCTGTAGATACTGATATCATTGGGAACGCAAATGATTCTATCTTGATCGTTACAGGCCAATCAAAAGAATCTAACAAAGATAAAGGGCCATCTGATGCATGGGGTTCTGCAACTACCGGCTCTCAAGCGGGAGGATCTAACAAGGAAGAAGGACCATCCGATGATGCATGGGGTAAAGCTGCAAAAAACTCCTGGGCAAGTAGCACTGGCAGTGATAAAGGAGGGTGGTGAAGAAGTTGTTAGGAGGTAATTAACTTTTGTGTGTTTGTCTTTCGTTTTTAGAACACATTGAAGCCTGCTACGTTACGCGGTATACGTCCCTGCAACTTTTGCATTGGCGCTTAGTCTAATCAATTTGTAACTGCAACTGATCACTTCCATATTCCATTTCTTGCAGCTGACTGAAGAAGAGATGACGGATAGCCTGAATAATTCCTCTCCTCCTTGTATTGTAGCTGCTCTGTAGTCAGGGAACAACTTAGTAGCAGCTCTGTTTTGATGCTCAATACTTAAAATAGACTGCTATCAAACTTGTTGCATGCTTTTAGTCTGTCGTAACTTCTGTGCATCCCACCAGTTTCTTAAACACACGTTGTGTAATAATGTCTGTCTGCGTGCATTTCGGGTTTCCATGAACACATTCCTTCATATATCTCTTCCCATGGTTCCTCCATCAGGTGTTTGCAAGGGCGCGCAGGTATGAAATGGTGTTAGATTCACCGGCTTGCGGCAATGAATCGATTCATATGTATATCTGGAGGTAGAGGCCGAATGTTATAGTCTCAAACGGTCCAGAATTAGAATTTTAATCCTTTGTTCAGAATAAAATTCTAAACCTGTGTTCGTACTAGATCCGGTTGTCCATCTCAAAATTGGAGGATAGAAGCAAATATCCGATTGTAGCATTCCCAAATCCTAATGATTTTCCAGTTGATTCTCTGTGCATGGTTACTAAGCTGGACATGGCCTGATTTCAATGAATCAACAACTCCTAATCTGAACATTTTCGAAAATTAAGAATATGAAGACCTAATGTTTCTTCATAACACGGAAAATTCGGCGATTCAAGATAATCTCTTACTACTCCCGGTGCCTAGTCCTTCTCCATCTTTGTCGTGATTTTGGACAAATATAGATATAGGTGTAGATGTATATATAGGTGTAGATGTAGATATATAGATATAATAGAGTGGTATGTTCTCTTTCGCTATTATTACTGGTTAAGTTCCGGTTTCTTCTCTTCTATTGCTTCCCCGACTCTGTAGAATTGTACTCGATCGGACTTCGGATTCGGGGTGCCGGAATTACAAGCCTGAGGGCGAAGGGTGGGCCGCTCGCGTTGAGGGAATTAGATGATCGGGAATTTTGACTGGACTTTCCCCCTTTCCAAAATTGCAGCGACGTAGAAAGGACCCGTATTGCCGATCGACAACGAAGTTCCTCACTGATAAATGATAATATACTTGCTTTTGCGGACTCTTGTGATTTCTTAGTTTCTGGAGATAAGTTTCGCGGTATCCTCAACTTTTGGTAGCTCTAGTCGTGGAGGCACCAAATGCTTTGATTAGAACTCTGTCTGCTCTTCTGAAGCGCCGTCAATTGCTGATTACCTGAGATTGGTTTTCTGTTTCCAGAGATTGATTTTTTAATCTTCGGTGTCTTGATTGAGCGGGAAGAACTATGCTGAACAAAATAATGAAAAGGGGGCATAGAAAGCCCTCAAAATCTGAAGCTATTGAACCTCCGATGCCCTTATCTTCAGCCTCAAACATTACTGTCAATCATGCATCACGGCTGCCTTCTGCAACGCCACAAGCTGTGACTCAGTGTCTTGCCCCCGTGTCGCAGAACCTGCCAGCGGTGGAGGTCTTACCCATGCTGCGAGATGTATCTTTATCAGATATACATAATATATTCATTAGAAAGCTACAGATATGTTGTCTTCTATTTGATTTCTCCGATGCGAATGCGATGAAGTATGTACGTGAGAAGGAGATCAAACGGCAAACCCTGGCGGAGCTAGTTGATTTTGTGCAGACAGGTTCTTGTAGAATGAATGAGATGATGCAGGATCAGTTGATAAAAATGATGTCAATCAATATTTTTCGCTGTTTGCCTCCAGCGCCACATGAGAATACTGGATCAGAGGTTGGAGATCCCGAGGAGGATGAAATTTTCATGGATCCCTCCTGGCCTCACTTGCAACTTGTGTATGAGTTGCTCTTGAAGTATGTGGTCTCATCAGAGACGGACATCAAGATTGCCAAAAAGTATCTTGATCACTCATTTGTTTTGAAATTCATTGATTTATTTGACACAGAGGATGTTAGAGAGCGGGAGTACTTGAAGACCATACTTCATCGGATATATGGAAGATTCATGGTTCATCGGCCTTTCATAAGGAATGCGATAAACAACATCTTTTATCGGTTTATATTTGAAACGGAGAGGTATAATGGTATTGGTGAACTACTGGAGATCCTTGGAAGTATAATAAATGGGTTCGCATTGCCAATGAAGGAAGAACACAAATTGTTCCTTGTACGGGCACTTATTCCTCTGCATAAGCCTAAATGTATTTCGTTGTACCATCAGCAATTGTCCTATTGCATAACACACTTTGTCGAGAAAGATTACAGGTTAGCTGATATTGTTATCAGGGGTTTGCTGAAATATTGGCCAGTAACGAATTGTGGAAAGGAGATTCTCCTCCTGGGAGAACTAGAAGAAGTCTTGGAGGTTACTCAATCCGAAGAGTTCCAACGATGTGTGGTACCATTGTTTAGACAAATTGGACGAAGCATCAGTAGCTCACATTTCCAGGTTTGAAATTCCCATTTTCAGTAACCTTCGTCTTGCCAATCATTAGGCAATGCTTTCAGCGCTAGATATTCTGCAATCTGAAGAGTTCCAACGATGTGTGGCTACATCCTTTTTCTTTTTTAAAATTTCAAGATGCTTTGCTTCATTGCTTTATTTCTGCAAGCTTATATACTGTTAAGCTAGATGCTACGTTGCTAATATTTTGGTGTTGCTTGCCTGAGGCGGCATTGTTTTGAAATTTACTTACTTCGGAAGAAGTCCTTAATTACCTTGTTTAGAGGCCCAAAAAGTTATTAGCTTCCGGAGCCAGTAACTATCTTACTGATTTCGGGAGACAGTAAGAGGACATTTTTGAAAAATTTTGACCACAGGGCAATACTGGTATCTTTTTTTCCTGTTCGTGCTATTGTATTATCATCCCAGTTTAGCATTTAGCTTTTTGCTTGGACCGCGATATCCTGTTTCATCAAGCTTCCTTTTCTGTAATAGGTGGCTGAGCGATCTCTTTTTTTGTGGAACAACGAACACATAGTCGGGCTGATTGCAGAGCATCGCCGCGTAGTCCTACCCATCATATTCGATGCACTAGAAAAGAATATACGCGGCCACTGGAACCAAGCGATTGTCGGGTTGACCTCGAACGTGAGGAAAATGTTCCAAGAGATGGACAGCGAGCTGTTTGAAAAGTGTCGGACACATTACTATGAAAAAGAATCAAGTTCTGGAGAAGTTGAAAAACAGCGTGAGTTGAATTGGAAGAGATTGGAAGTAACTGCTGCTGCACTGGTTATAAATTAAGAGTTGAAAATTTCTTCATGGATATCCAACCGTGGGTACGACAGCGTCTCATCAGAGTTACAGAAACCAAATGTCTGTCTGTGGCTCCTGTGTTATGATTCGGAGTCTAAAGCAAATTGACTGTAACTGATGGAGATGAAAGACCAGAAAAAGAAAAAAATACAAGGTAAATATTGCTGATGTCTTGTTTTGTTAGAGAACTTGCAATATTTTGTTCTCTGTATATCAAATTAATTTTTTTTATATTTTTTATGTTCTGTTTAACACCAACGAAAGAAGACACTCATTGAACAATAATTTGATCCATATTTCCATCAGTACATTAGTGTAGCTTTAAAATGAGTCATGTATCCAATTTTAAAAGCTTTATCTGGATTCCTGAGTCGGGTAAGTACTTGTCATCATGCCCCAACAACATCACCTCATCGTGTTGTGAAAAGTAATTGTTGGATATAGTAATAGCTGTAAGTTTCTTGAACTAAAGATGGATATGCCATCACCATCCGATCTGCCCCGATACCCGACATGCGTCGGACTCGACCTGATATTGGTGTTACCAGAAGGCATGCAGTTGTACACATGAATATTGTGGATGATCACATTGCTGATATATTGCAATGTGATGCATCCATTGCCCGTGATCAACGGGTTTATAGCTATTGAAAACCAACTCATGCTTGAGCCTGATCAACATGCTGGACTGGAAGATGATCCACAGAGGTTCATCTTGGACGACTGCGTAGCGTAGGGTGCCTGGGGAGGGGTTTACGGTGTCATGATCAGAGGAGTCGTTTACGACGTAAAAGCGGCCGCCTTTCCCACCCATTGCCTGCTTGCCGAAGCCGATGCCGCAGTCGGCCAGGCGCTGGCGGTTGGCAGCCCAGTTGGGGTCACATTTCCAACAGTCGTCTATGGGGTTCCCAGTTAGGCATTGGGAATGGGAGTTGGATGAGGAAGACAAGGAGGTGGCGCCTGGTTGATATTGATTCCGACACTTTCCTGTGAAAAAAGAGTAGATTTTGAGATAATGTAAGGTACCAGATTCCTATCTTGATCCTTTTGGGTGAAAAAAATGAGGCATTTTCATTCATTCCAGTGGCTAAAAATATGCGGAGATCTATATCAGAGATAGAGAATCTCCATTTGTTGATGCAAAATTTTTTGTTAACTGGGTTCACCGATAATACCAGAGAAAATGAGTATTACCCGCAGGAGAAGCACCTAATATGAACTATCCAATCCAACATTTCTTTTATCTATCCGATTCTTCTTCTTCAAACAAATAGATGAGTGGATGCGAAGCTAAAGTTAGAAACAAAGGAGAGGAAAAGAATATAGCATAGCTATAGCCAAATAGGTCATGAACACGGTGATAGAACAGGGGAAAAATTGGAGAAACAGAGTAATGGCAGAAACAAAGGATTGGGAGTAGATATTTCCAGAAATTCTAACAAGAAAAAAACAATTAACAAGAAAGTTTGAACAAAAATGCAGAATAAAAAAGAACCAGCTCCACAAATAGAAATGTGTATTCAAGAGTAACCCACTACACAAAACAAGAAAACCCAACAGCCCAAATCCCTAACAAAGACAAAACCCACACGGAAATTTCCAATCTTTATCAGATAGGAAAGAGTTTCAACTTGAAGAACACATATGGAATGGAATTTCAAGCTCCATTCGGACCAATGCCAGCGCAAACGGACAGTAAATTAGTATCGAGCCCGACCGTACATAATATAGGTTCGGGTCTCGTGTATTCGGGTGGGGTGAATTTAATAAAAATGTGGATATTCTCCTCAAAATCCTGATATCAAGATAATTGAATTTTCCCCACAATCCTATTTAAACTACTCATCCTACCCCCATTTATCGGTATGGGACAATAGAAGATTTCAACAGAGCGTGAGATTCAAAATACTATCTACTCCAATAAAAGAAGTCAGAGGCAATCAAGAGGTATATCAAGAGAATGCAAGTCTTAGAAAGCAACATTAAAGACGAAACAAACTTGCCAGAGAATTGAAGGATGGATTTGTGGAAACTTTTATAAAGATGCTTAAATGGTAAAAGGAAAAAGATTCCTCAAACTGACAAAGGGTTCAAGTTACGAACATAGGAGGTACATGGAGTTTTTTTCTTGGTAGCTTGTGGATTTAAAGAAGGGGACTCCGGTTACTGAAGAAAGCTTTCACTGGACCCCCAAAAAAGATATTTTGTTTTCTCTGCTCCTCTTTTTCCCACTACATTTTTTTAGCTCAGTCGCAGACAGTACTTTAATATTGGGACTTCAGATCCATGACTTTTCTGATCAACTTCAATAATATAAATGTTGGAAAGAATTTTGTGAATCACAAATTTCTCCATATTTTTCGGGATTTGATGTACCAAAATCTCGGGACTTACCTTATCACCTCTTTGACCTTATCACCTCTTTGGCTATATATTGTAACCTGTAGTTGATGAAAAAATATATAGAAAAAAGAAGAAAAGAAAGGAGGGCGCCTCATCCCCTCACCGTGGAGTAGGGATTTCTCCCGAACAACGTAAATCCCTGTGTTCGTGTTCGTATCAATACACAAATCATGCGAATCACCAATCATACATGGTATCGGAGCTAGGGTTCTTGTCCCTAAATCTCTCTTCATCTACCTCCTGAAGTTCCTCCGGCCAAAGGAAAAAGAATCCTGACCGATGGCACAAGGAGATGCTGCTGCGTTCACGGAGGCCACGAAGGCACTCTCACAACAACTAGCAACTATTATGGAACAGCAAAACACAAGTTCATCCACCTCTGATGGGAACCAATCTGATGTCCGGATCGACGTCAAGTTAGATAATAGCAACTATGTTCTATGGGCGCGATTAATGGAGGTTGCTATTGGAGGAAGGGATCGATATGAATTCTTGACGGATAAACCGCCGGCAGAATCTGACCCGGCGTACAAATCTTGGAGAAAAAAGGATCTGCAGGTTTTTTCTTGGCTCACAAATAACATAGATCGAAGCATTGTTCGGGAATACATCCACTTCCCTACATCTGAGAGTTTGTGGCGTACCCTTGCCAAAACATTCAAAACTGGAGAAGACAGTCTACAAATCTTTGATTTGAAAACAAAAGCAGCCCGTTTGTCACAAAATCAAAGCAGTATTGAAGAATATTACAGCAAATCAAATAGTCTCTGGATAGAAATCGATAGGAGGAGACCAAATCCTATGAAGTATGAAGAAGATATCCTCAAATATAGTGAATTGCAATCTGAGGATCAACTTTTTACCTTTCTGTCTGGCCTTGACCGAATTTTCGATCCTATAGTCCGAGACATCCCGAAGGCAAAGCTCTTGTCGGGAGTAGATGAAGCATATGCCACTCTCCGGTTCGAAGCTACACGCCGGGAAATCCTAAATCAGGCGAATAGTTCTGCGACTGATCAGAATGTGGCATTAGGTTCAGGACTATCAGCCCAAACCACGCCTCAATCATCACTTCTACTGATTTCCGTAACCCACATGGAAACTCTAATTCATGAGCCCAACACAGAATCTGGCGCAGCCCATTTCAGTGGGTCGGGTGGTACACGACTCGGAACCTCTGACCCGGCAGCTCAGAATCAGTTCGAGTGTTCGGATCCAACCCGACCTCGACCCGAATACACCGACCCAGCTACTCAGAACCGAATCGTCGGTTTAACGGCAGATGCCGGTCAGAAGGTGCGGGTTTTGCTGCGACCTCATCATTCCGGCCAAGGTGTGACTATTGCGGGAGAATAGGACATATGCAGAAAGAATGTTACCGGAGAGTGGGATATCCGACGAATCACCCGATGAGTCGCAGAAATCCCGACCAAAATTGTGGGGCAGTAGCCGTCGGTGAGGGAATCAACTGGGAGGACGAAGGCGAGCACGGCTTCGCAGCACTGGGAGTTGGGAGGCAACGGCCCACTCCGCAGCTTGCAAATTCCGACACTGGCAGCAACTACTACGTCGAAATTGATGGAAGTCAAGAGGCGGGACTGAACGGAAGAAATTTCGCAACAGAAGCGAGACAAAATAGATCTGATGGATGGTTGGATTGCGATAACAGAGGTAAAGAGGGTAGGGGGTTAAATTACCTCCTTACCCCTCTTTTATTACTGCTAAATACTTTTCGGAAGGGTGTTTTGGGCAAAATGAAAGTTCTGATTTTGGGGTCGTAAATTCGTGTGTTGATAATTCGAAGGAGAAACACAACCAGTGGATATTTGGTTATGGTGCAACTGATACAGTGAGTTTCGATATTAATGATTTTTCTGAGCCACAGGGTCACCGAAAACGAAGTATCCAAACAGCTAATGGAGAATTGTTGCCTGTCAAGGGAGCCGGGATAATTGAGATCACATCACGTCTTAAATTATCCAATTGTCTATATGTGCCCGCATTATCTCATAAGTTACTATTCATTAGTCATGTGACGAAAGAACTAAACTGTGCTGTTCTAATGTACCCTACATTTTGTGTATTGCAGGATATTTAGACGAAGAAGATCCTTGGACGTGGTACTGAATGGGCTGGACTGTACTACGTGGATGAAGTTGTTCCCTCCGCAAAATCTTTGTCTGCTCATAGCCTTGCATCCCAAAAAAGTTGGTTGTGGTACCAACACTTAGGTCACCCTTTCGATAACTATCTCAAGAAACTGTTTCCTCATTTATCTGGCTTTCCTATATCCTGTGATTCATGCCTACGAGCTAAGTCTCATCGAGCATCTTTCCCCCTAGCTTATCACGAACTAATAAACCATTTTCTATTATTCATTCTGATGTTGGGGACCTGCCCCGGTTGTTGAAGGTAGCGGATTAAAATATTTTGTCTTGTTTATTGATGATTGCACTCGTATGTGTTGGATCTATTTTTTGAAGAATA
>JAOYMZ010063142.1:0-12811 GCA_025802335.1 Pinguicula primuliflora
TGAAGTTCTGCCTCTTTATATAGGCATCAGAACTCTGGTAATCATCACGTTTCCTGCCTGCCTTTGTTGAATTCATGCCGTCGCCAAGTCTGAGCAGCAATTCAAAGTGTGACTTTTTGAAAACTTTTTCTCATGTGCAATTCAAAAAACTTTAATTATTGTAGTCCCCCTCCATGTGAGGAGGGACCAACAATTACCACAATTCTGCGAGCTAAGAAGATTGCTGGACGACAATATGGGTTTCACTCTGGTTAAGTTGCCTACTGCTGCAAACCATTTGGCCAGAAGGCTAGCCAAATGGAGCTATGAACATGGCGATAATAATTTTTTATGTAGTATCATCCACTCCTTTGGAAATTTGCAGGCTTTTCCAGACGGATACTCCAGCTTTGCTATGAATTTCTTATGTTGTCTCGGCTGCTCCAAGGATTCCAGAAAATAATCCTCCTTGCGATCTCATTTAAAACGGAGGTGGACGCTAATTTTACATTAGCCGAAGCCTCCGGCCAAGGTACACGCTGCTGAAAACCTATATGATTAAGGCATATGGATATGATATATGTGAACATAAAAGATCATGAGGTTGTTCTGCTTGGATCTCTTTGTGTGGAGTGGAGGATAATGATGCATGAAGAAATACATGAATCCCACACGAGAAAAAGGCAAAAGGAAGGCTGTGTAGCCAGTAGGGGGATACTTCACAGCAGATGAGATAAAAAAAAAAGTGTTACCTCGGCTGCAATTGGGATTCCAGAGTGAATCCTCTCGCCATCTTTGACAAAACAAGGGTGGATACTAATAATATATTAGCGGATACCTCCAGTCCAGGTACATGTTGCTTGAAATTAGATCAAGATTATGGTTTTGCTATATGTTAAATGACTATGTTTATCTCTGTTTGAATGGAAAACTTATAATTCTGTTTGATCATTTTTCATTGACGTTATGCGGAGCATGATGGTGATAATGGCGTGCCATGAAGATGTTGAACAGTTGGAGAAAGATGCCGGTCACATTGAAGATAGATGGAGCAAAGGATTGTAGTATCTGGTTGTTAAACAGTAGCTTGTGGTGTTGTACGACAAAGTTCTGTATACTTTGTAGGCTTTGGCATTTATTCCCCATGTGCACAAACAATTGTTATTTTCATTAATAAAAATTCTATTTTCTTTAAAAAAATATTTTATTTAGTCAGAAGCTTTCAGTATACTGATAACTATTTTTTTTTGATAACACAGAAAATCCTAATGAGGTAGGTAAATTTAATGTTTACTGCAATACCCTGCAAATCAGGGTAAGGAGGTAAGCCACACTTGACAAATCATATGTGACAGATTCATGTTTCTGAGAAAATTTGAACTCATTACCTTCGAGTGTAATTGTCAATCTCAAAATAATTAGGCCAACCCTCTTTCACACTGTGCATATAACTATGATCACTCTTGTAACATTAGGATTTAATTTTAAAAAATTGAATAACTTGAATATTTACAACAAGCGGTGCTATTGCGAAGACAGCAAAATGCACGAGAAGCCCAACCATATTGGACTGTATCGGAAATAAAAGTGGTGTCCCAATGGGCCCATCGGTACGGTACAGATCGTGATACCGATCAGGGGCCGTTCTCGAATGAAATGTCTACTCATGGGAATCATGGAGCAGGGCCCAGTCTCCCGTTGAACAGGGTTTGGGGCTTCGACTTTGGGGTAAAGCCTAAAGGTGCAACGGAATATATTTAGTTCATATTCCTTCGCTCTTCAGCCTGTCCCCTTCGGCCATCCCAATGCGTTCCTGCCAACTTAGTCGAGACAGTGGCGCGGATTCCTGTCTGTTCTACCTTTTCCGATTTCTTCTATTCCTGACAAAACTGCGCGGAGAATTTCCAAGATTTCTCCTCTGCATTGAATTTTGATGCGCTGCAGTTCAGGAATCCGGTGATGGAGTCGATCTGGACGCCAAATGGCGTTCCCAGCTGTTGGCATTTCATCGTGGCTTTCTACTTAGCTTTGGCATTCGTGGCCGCGAGATTCATTCTCGACTGGTTCATATTTCGCGTAAGATTTTGTTCATTGCGGCTGATTTATGGTGCTCTTGGAGAAATAATTAATTCTGGTTATTGATTCTCTTTCTTGTCTTTTGTCTTTTTGTAGAGGCTGTCAATCTTGTTCTTGGCAAAGGGTATTGAGAAATCGAAATTTAATAAGGAGACAATGGCGAAGATAAGAAAATGTACGGAATCCATGTGGAAGCTAACATATTATGCAACTGCCGAGTATTGTGTTTTGATGACAATTTATCGACAACCGTGGTTTCTGGATATAAAGGCATACTTTACAGGATGGCCCAATCAAGAACTGGAGTGAGTTGTCCATGCTCATATCCCATCAATGTGCTGATTGTATTCCAATTGTAGGCTAAGAGCTGTCGGCTTTGGATCTGTGCTTGTTAGTATTGTTTCGTTTTTTGTTAGTATAGAACTGCAGTGTTCTCCTTGCTTATAGCTCATGAATGTGTTGATTGTATTACAACTGTAGGCTAAGACCTGTCGGCTTCGGATTTGTGCTTGTTTGTATTGCTTCGTTTTTTGTTAGTAATAGTATTGCATCTTGACACATAATATAAGATGCTAAGGTAATACCCTTGTTTTGAATCATTTAACTTGGCAGAAGATCTCCTAAACTCTCATTTATAGTGCGTTTAACAATTACATTACATATAATTTCTATCCATGACTCCATGGAAATTCATTTCATTGCTTTGATCTTTTCAGGGTTCCCTTAAAACTTATCTACATGTGCCAATGTGGGTTCTACATCTATAGCATCGGTGCGCTCCTAGCATGGGAAACACGAAGGAAGGACTTCTCCGTGATGATGTCTCACCATGTTGTTACTGTGATACTAATTGGTTCTTCATATATTACAAGGTATGCTCTTGCTTTTGTTTCTTACTTTTGTTAAGTAATGAAATAAGTATATCCCCTTCAACTCAATACTGTTTAATGTGAAGCTCACGGAGTTAACTTTTTGTATTTGCAATGCATGAGTCACCAACATTAAGGTCTACGTGAACTTGTTAACTCTGCAATGATGCCCTTTCAGCTTCTTCCGGATAGGTGCAGTTATTCTTGCCCTACACGATGCCAGTGATATATTCCTTGAAGCTGCCAAATTGTTTAAATATTCCGGCGTAGAGATGGGGGCCAGTTTATGCTTTGGTTCATTTGCCTTGTCATGGCTTATACTAAGGCTCATTATCTTCCCATTTTGGGTGATAAGGTCCTCGAGGTTTGCTCCAAAATAATACCTTAAATTACTATCAAATTTCACATTGTATCACCCTACTAATAGCTATTGCTATTTACTTTTCCTCAGCTACTACTTACTCGAAGCTTTGGACTTGTCAAACCCATACTCTGCCACATTGTACTATCTCTTCAACACAATGTTATTGACGCTTCTAGTTTTTCACATTTACTGGTGGACTCTGATATGCTCAATGATAACAAGGCAGTTGAAAAATAGAGGAAATGTTGGGGAAGATATACGATCAGGTAGGTGTCTTTTCATGATTCTTACGAACGTTCAAGGTGCTAAAGATGAATTATAATCAGATGAAGATAAGTTTTTGCCTTGAGGAAATATGTATCTTTATGATCCATAGTAATGCTGCTTAATCCGTTGCAGATTCAGAAGATGATGACTGAGTGAAGTGATTGGTCAGTACGATATAACCATGGGTAACAATGTTTTTGATAGTAGTAGGTTGGGTTCTGGAAATGATATATGAGCTCAATAATCAAACATGCTGCAGAATTCCTTCTTTCAGTTGTGCTGTTGTAACATTACAAGCATTAGGAGATCTTTCAGTTTAATTTTTTGAGCGATGTGTAAATATACAGTACAGGTCTCTCATGATGGAATTTTCCAATTGAAATGCCAAGGCAAACTTAACTAAGCCGCCCCAATGGCTCAATCTATTTTGTAATGGAAAATTGTTTCAATGTAGTCTTGATTTTGAGGGGATTATTTCATTTTAGATGGATATTGTTCTTAGTTTTATGTTTCTCCGTTGGCATAAATGATATAGGGGAAGAAAATTTTGACAAGAAAATCTCAATAAAATAAAATTATGTGGCGGAAAGTGATTGTACCTGAGAAAAATGTGGTTCTGGTCATGATTTAATTACATCACTATAAGTATGTTTCTTGTAAAATGGTCGAACATAACCAAATGCAATATGGTTGATTGACGCAAAGGCATTTTAGTTTGGCAACAACATATATTTCACCAATGAGACAAGGAAGCATGAGGAGCCAAGGGGAAGAACGACGAGAAAGAAGATGTTCAGTCACAGAGAAAAATAAATACGTGGAGACTACCGATGCTCAATCTCAATCCTTTGTAGCGAAAAATGGAACCAGCCTTACATCATTATTCTTCACAAATTTTCCCCCAAATTTGATTTCACACATATTAGCATGGATTTTCTCTAAGCCTGTGTTTGGGAGAGCTTATGCTTTTGCAGAAGGATTTTTGAATGTGCGAGAATAATTATATCACATTTAAACTTCGAATTAATTTCAAAATTGTCACTGAGAAAAGTCATTCAAAAGCTACTCCCACCTAACTTATGACTTTTAGCTTTTTTCTGACTTTTTTGTATATAAGCCAAAGCTGTGAAAAAGGCAAAAGGAACTGTGAAAAAACGATACAAAACACTGCCTAAATATAGGAATGTGCAGGATGTGTATATTGCACGTAAAAGAGGGCTTAATGGTTGGTGGTATGATTTTGTGAGATTTGATTATGTCAAAGATGCAGATCTTGATTCCATATGAATTTGAAGAGTTTCCCCTTTGTATTATAGGAAGCTCTTTTTTTTCCCATGTAAAAAAAAAATGCAAAGCGGCTTGCCTTACTTTAATTTTCTGACTTCTCACCTACACTACGTGTGATTCACACACGCAATACCGGAAACCCTACTCGAAATCTGGCTCTAGCCGTTATCGACACCCTGGATTAGCCACTACTGGTGGCGGACATGGCTGGTCCGGCCACGGAGGCCCCTCCTCTGCCGGCGACAAATGCTCAAAACGTTCCAAAACCTACTTCACAACTAGGGACTACCACTCCTGCACAGGCAATTACTGCCCCGCCGCAGGCAAATACTTTCCCACAAAGTCCAAAGCTCTTCAAGGACGCTGTGCAGAATTTTGAAAAAATAGTTGGCTCTGATTTTACCGTCCCGCCGCAGGAGCCATGGGTTTTTCAAGGCGAAAATGCGGTAACGTTTCCGACTGAAATTGCTGAGAAAATCGGTATTTCATTTGATTATACTCTAATTGGGGAGTTCTCACATGGTCGGCCGCCAATTGCGGATATAAGGAAATTCATAGCAAAAATAGGCCTCAAAGTGCATTTTACTGCAGCTTTAATCGATAATAAACATGTTCTGTTGCGTCTGAACTGCAAGGAAGACAGAAATCGTTTGTGGCTTGACGGTTCCTGGAATTTCTGTGGTTTTGTTATGCGAATACTCAAATGGACTCCATGCTTCAGAAGTGATTTTGAACCTCACATTGCTCCAATCTGGGTGTCGCTGCCAAAGCTCCCGTCGGAATTGTTCAGGAAAGATTGTCTGGAATCAGTGGTTAAAAATTACCCAACCCAGATGTTATCCAACCCAAGTAAAGCGAGAGTCTGTGTAGACTTATACTTATAGAAAAATTTATTATCTAAGAAATCAAGTATAATAGGTATAAAGGATTAGTATATTAAGTTCATTTTTTTATCAATCTTTTAAAATAGGTATAAAGTAGAACCAGCTTCGTATGGTCAGTTTGGTGTGAACAGTTTTTCTCTTCGTGTAGACAATTTTTTCGTAGAACCATCCGTTTTCGAAATTGATCGAACCATTGGAAAGCTTATATTTTTTTAGATGAAAATCCATATGCTTTGGTCCAGTTTGGACGACGTTATTACCGTTTAATGGAGGGTTCACATTTTCCCTTGGGTTAAGTAGTCCTAAATAGGGTTTTAGAAAATTCTGGCGACGAAGTCGCCGGAAATCGAACAAAAGCATATGGATCTTCATCTAAAAAATATAAGCTTTCCAATGATGCGATCAATTTCGAAAACGGATGATTCTACGAAAAAATTGTCCACACGAAGGGAAAACTGTCTACACCAAGATTGACCATACGAAGCACTCCCGTATAAAGTATAATATAAAATAAATATAAAATATAATAGAAAATATAAAATTACTTTATACCTACTTTAAAAGATTGATAAGAAATGAACTTCATATATTAATTCTTTATACCTATTATACTTGATTTCTTAGATAATAAATTTTTCTATAAGTATAAGTTTTTCTATAAGTATAAGTATAATACTTTATTTGTTGTTAACTTGTTAAAGCCTCTGCCTCCTCGTATTAAGGTGATTATGACAGGCAAGCTTACTATGGCCAAAGGCAAAGTGATAATGGCATATCGGCAAGTGACAACTACCTCTTGCAACAAATGACGTTGGTGGGCAAGCTGGGGAAGACAGCTCCCACAAGGAGGCTATCCCAACATAAAATGTCAAGTCGAACTCTATTAGAGACTGTTTGTAAATGTTTATTTAAGCTGCTTTTGGTAATTTCATAGCTGTTTTATTTTTTGGAGTGTTTGTAAAATCTGCTTCTGCTTTTGCTTCTGCGGTGCAACAGCTGTTTTAAGCAATAATTCAAAAGCAGAGGAGAGACTGCTTCTGCTGTGGAAAAGCACTTTTTCAAAAAAGTACTTTAGAAAAATGCTTTGCCACAGCAGAAGCATTTGCAAACACTCCCTTACTAGTGTTAAGCAAATTCTGGAGTCACTGGCTCACCCAAAGTCTGTTGATACTGAAAATCTGGAGGGAGTGACTATGAGGCTAAGAAGCACAGGTACGTGGTACGGGTACGGGTAACGGCTATTGGTACCGGCACGGGTATTGGTAACGGCACGGGTATGGGTAACGGCACGGGTACAGAGACGACATTTCTTGAAAATATAGGGTACGGGTACGGCACGGGAACGTTAAAAATAAAAAATAATAAATAATAAATTTTTAAGCATATGAAGACTAAAAATAAAAATGTCTACAAATCACAAATCTATAAACAAAACAAAAATGTCCTAGCATTAATAAAAAGTACTAAACACTTAGACAAATTTTCAATATCGTCTTCAAATAGTACTGATTCCATATCTAGTTCATCGAGTGAAAGATTTGCAACTTCGAGTAAACCAGCACCCTCCATTGAATAAAAGCGGTACCCAAGAAGTAAAAAAAATTAAAAAATTTTAAAAAAATAAAAAAAGTACCCAAGAAGTACCCATTGCCGTACTCGAGCCTTACCCAAATTCATAAAAGTAGCTGCTGAAATTTAAAGTACCGGGTACGTACCTGTGGCGTACAGATGCCGTATCGATACCCACGGGGCGTACCGGGTACCCACTACCCGGTACGGGTACCCACGGCCCGTGCTTCCTAGCTACGAGGGAAACAACTGATACTACTAATCTGCCAGCTATTGATCACATGGAGCCACAAATGAGGGAAGACAAGAGCGCTCCCAGTAAGGAGCCAATACATGAAAAGGCTTCCACTGGAATTTCAGCTCGTCATAGTTCATCTGATAACTCCCAAAGCTACACCAGCCAACCTACAGGTAAGTCCCCTAACCAGCAGCTTAAAATGCTTCATATCACTGATTTTTTCAATCTAAACAACTAGCTGTTTGGTTAATAAGGAAACTAACAAAGAGGCTACTCACATAGAGATCTCCACAAAAGCTGTACATGAAAAACCAAGCACAATCTATAATAGAGAATCCCTAACAGTGGTAGATGGTAATTCTGACTTCCAACTTCCTAGGAGACTGGCTAGCCTAAGGAAATCGTAATATCCTAATTTGTCAAAACTTAGTCAGAACTCCTTTGCTACTCTAGATCTACCTGAAGAATATTTGGAAACTGGAGCATTAACAAAAAAATCTAAAAATCGGAAAGATACATAGGAACAAAATAATGGAATAGGCGAAACAGATAACGAAGTTAATCAATTGGTCCTGAGCCAAGAACATGCTTCTAATGTTATTATTGTGTCTGCTTTAAGATTTACTGTCTCTACACCTCTTGACTCTACATCTGTTATGACTGATTTTCCACCTATTATGTTGGATTCTGTTCTTTTTAAATCTCCTATGGATCAAGTTGCAGTAAATATTTCTAACACAAATGCTGATTTGTTAGTATCTTCTGAAAAAGGAAAAAAAGAAGGGAGCATTCCCTGTGCTAGGCTAGACTCTCAACACATCCCGTCCATAACTAGAGAAGATCCCCCTAAGTCCCCCAGATCTTATAGTCAAGTGGTTAGGCAGAGTTTCATAACATCTAGTGACGAAGAGAGTGTGAATACCCCATTCAATAAGATTAAAATTAATCAACCCCAGTCCATAGAAGCTATTGTTAGGGATTTAGATTCAGAATATGAATATGAATTGAACCAGATACGCACATATAGGAAGACTAGAACGGCTCTACCTTTCAAAAAAACTCCTTCAATTCCTAAGTCCTCCCCACAACCCCTCACCGAGTTTTTGGAGATCTTCTGCTGAAGAGATCTCAGAAGACTCGGGCCAGGAGGAAATCCCTGAACCCCCTAGGATAATTCAAACAAGACAAACCACCAAAGCACAAAGCAAGAAAACTAAGGGTAAACATCCTAACTCTCAGAAAAACAAGATCATCAAACGTCACAGTACCCAAACCAAGCAAAAGAAGAAGAAGACAAAATGAGTAAAGCATTATTTTGGAACGTGAGAGGGATAGGAAATCCGACCACATTAGCTCGACTAAGGAAACTAGTTAAGATGCATAATGTAGATTTTTTAGTTCTGAGTGAACCGAAAATACAGAAGCAAAGACTATAGGTTCTAATTCAAAAATTGAAATTCAAAGAAGGAATCTCCAACTCACTAGGTTACTACTGTCTGGATGCTCTGGAAGGATCATCTATCCTGCCATCCTTTCCATGATTCAGAACAAATTCTAGTATTAAAATCTACTAATAAACTTACGCGACAGAATTGCTATGTGTGTGTGTGTGGGGTGGTGGGGGTGGTGGGGGTATATGCTAAATGTATAAGATCTGAAAGAATTCCCCTATGGACTGAAATGAGATCCTTGAGTAATTCCATTGTAGACCCCTTCATTTTGGGGGGAGATTTTAATGTAGTCTTATCTCAAAATAAAAAGTCAGAAGGTCAGCCAGTACATCTAGGAAAAATAGAAGACTTTGCTGAAATAATCACTGATTGTAGATTCACAGATGTAGGATTTAGGGGTAGTCAATACACTTGGTGTAATAATAGGAGTGGAAAGCATAGAATTCTGAAGAGGTTAGACAGAGTATTAGTCTCTGAAAATTGGATACTTAGGGCTCCAAGTATAACAGTTAGATATCTAAATAGACTATGCTCCGATCACTCACCACTCTTAGTAGAAATCAGTCCCACCGAACCTCCAAAGGCAACTAGATTTGAATTCCAGCAATTCTGGACACTACATCCGGAATTCACCCCTCTGGTAGAATCCAACTGGGCAGAACATACTCCCAGTTTGCCTCCAATTCCATTCCTAGCATTCAAATTAAAACGATTGCGAAAAATCCTTTGAGAATGGAATAAGAAAACATATGGAAATGTGATCCAAAATCTTAGAAAAGCCAAAAATGACTTACTAAAATTAGAAGCTAAATATGAATCATCAGGCTCAATAGTAGACAATAGAATTTATGAAAGCTCAAGCAACAGTTAAGAAAAACTTACAGAAGAAATATTATGAAAACAAAAATCAAGAATAAAGTGGTTCTCTTTGACTGTTTCGACATCATCTTCCACTGTTCAATTTATGTGTTCGTGCATGACATAGGCAACTATTCAGCCTAACACGTTAATGTTCAACATATGATGGTTGATGTCGCCGCGAATAACAAATTCAGTGAGGACTTTCATTTCATAACATTCGTTCGGAACTCGGATAGTATATTCTTTTCAATTTATATCATAGCAGTCAAAACTACATGAAACAAATTATCACCAACATTCTAGATTCTTCTTATTTAATTTTCACGAGCAGCCCAGATACGATTACTGATAAGCTTATATTTTATATCATTTTAAGCTTAATTAACTTGTCACTTTTCATTTAAACATGCCTTATTAACTTAAGAGAATAAAGGCCCAAACTCTAATTTTGGGAAAATGAAGAAGCTTCTCCAAGAAGTTAGTTAAAGCTTCTCTGAGAAATTTTGACTAGTCTTATAGAAGGACAAGAAAAGTGGTTGCCGTTTGATATTATTGATAAAGAAGAGGAACTTTCTCTCCCACAAGATACACAAGAGTTTTTGGCCTAAAATACCTCTATATAAGGTAAGGGCCAAGACTTGGAGGAAAAAGGTTGTCCAAGAGGAGTCTCACCACACACAATAGATACATCTGCGAAAGAGCTGCTCGGGCCAGAGGAAGAAGCTGCGGAACTTGTTGATTTCAAGGATGAAGATAGTGGTTTTGGGCTTGTATTTTGTCTTAGTATCGGCTCATGCCTCGAGCATGAGCTTATTTTGTAAACGCAAGGCTCGGTTGAGCCGAACTACTATGCTTTTGTTCTAAGTTTTTATGGATTGATTCTCTTCACTTGCTGGTTTATGCATGGGTTTGTTATATGCTTGAGTCGTTTGTGTCAAAATAGCATGAGCTTATATTTGTGTGTTCATAGAACAATAAAGTGTTGAGTAATTGGTATTAGATTCACACATTTGCATAGGATCTAGGTAACATATCATAGTCTTGAGTTGCCCTTCTTCATTGTTTATCTTCATGTTCTGATTATTCTCCTCCCTACTCACTTAGTAGTGTACCTAAGTTTATTTAATTCTGTTTGGTGATTGTAGTAAACTCTCCTTTTATGTGTTCGGTCACTATGTTATATATTGTAGCTTTTGGCATGTTTTGAGCAGTACTCCCTGTGAAGATGGCCTTCCAGCAAAGTATTACTTGAGACAGTGTACACTTGCTAGCGAACTTTGCACCTATTAGTTATGCCAGTGACTGTAGCAGTGGCTGCGGTGAATTATATCTCCACAAATCGCTAGATGAGTTAGAAGAATCGGAGTTCTGGTCATCATCATCTTCCACTGTTCTATTTAAGCATTCGCAAAAGGCAACTATTTGTCATTTTCCTCCAATGTTTGCTCCTCGCGTAGGTCGGAATACCCACCAGCAGCCTTCTATTCATCAATTCTATGTCCACACAATCCATTGGGTGTTGAAATTGATTCCAATACCAACACCAAAAGGACCACTGACTTTAAATATTGGAAATCTCGGGGGTATTATGGTAATAAAATCCTCGAAAAGATTCGAAATTAATTATTTTCCTTTCCAATCAAATCCATCATAGGATTTCAGAACATGAAATGATGCACAAAAAATTATGAAAAGGCGCATTATTTAACACTGACAATAATAAAAAGATGTGCCCTCATCGGGTCGAACGAACGGATTGTTATAAAATGAATGTACTATCTAGGTTTCGAATGAATGAATTGTTATGAAATGGAAGTCATCAGTGAGTCGACATTGTCGTGGTATGAAGGAATCACTCGGTTTATATTGCAACACATTTGGAACCATCCCATCATGGACCTAAAGGAATCTCGTTGCACGAATGTTGTTGATAATTTGTTTATCTAGTCTCAACTGTTGTGATAGAGATCGAAAGGAATGTACTATCCGGGTTTCGACTGAATGGATTGTTATGAAATGAAGTATCCATAATGTTTGCTTGCACAGAACAAAGAGACGAAAATCCCTTAGTAGTTGAGTTGGACGCCATCAAACAAGACTTAAAATTCTGCCAGACTACAGGGAAGTTTCTTATCATTTTTTGAACTAGCTCTTCTCTGATTTTGGTAAATAAAAAACCTTAAGCAGCGGCCATGGCGGATCAGGGAATTACTTACAGAACTACATGAAATATTAAAAAAGGACTTCATCACTCAGACCAATTGCTGCTGCGGGCGGAGCACGGGGATCAAAATTTTCATATGATGCATCAAGTTTCACCCGATCTTCAATTCATACTTGTAGAGGATATTCAAAATAATGCTATTGCAGATCAGTAGTCTAGCTACCCAAAGGTTGAGAATGAACATCTACCCAAAAAGAAAGCAATACAAACGCAACAATCAGGAAACAATCCTCAACCCCTACACAGCGGGTTCAGAAACAGGTAGGGAATGTCAATTGCAAAAATTATATCGCCTATTTTGCAAGTTATTCAATATACAGACTTTAGCTACATTAACAAACTCTAGAGTAAAAAAACAAAAAAAAAACAAAAAAAAAACTGTAGAGTTATGTTTTTTATTTGTATATTTGCAATCCTTCTCAGAGGCAAAAGTTCTAGAACTCTAGTTTATATAGTTGTAAGAACATTACGGGCCGCACACGAGGTTACTTCATCAACACGTAATCCCGTACCGATGGATTTTAATTAAAAAAAGTATCTTATTGTTTTCATAAATTTTATGTAATTTAATTAATTACATTATGGTTAATTTGGTAATCTATTGTTTAGCTTATCATACTAGGCTCTTTTGCACAGCCTCTATTTTGCACAACCGTGAACAACCGATACCCACCACTACCCGTTGTCAAAATTGGTTGCACCATTCGAAAGGTCATGCATAGAATTGTATATGTTCAAGTTT
>JAOYMZ010063153.1:0-12810 GCA_025802335.1 Pinguicula primuliflora
GTTTGCGTTTAGGTATTATGAATTGTTTATAAGGGTAAAATTATCTTAATTTTATGATTTTACGTATTTACAAGTATGCCACCGTGAAAAGTCACAAGTCAGAAAGCAAAAGCACCTCCCGACCATCTTCTGACTTTTGAGCTTTTTTTGACTTCTCCACCGCAAAAGTCACAAGTCAAAAACTGCAAACACTCAAAACAGACTTTTCTACCGCCAGAAGCCAAAAGCTCCTTTTCAGAGAGTTTCCAAACACCTACTTAACATTTCTCTACCAAGACAATCCCCCGGTGATATGATGGCTAAAATTACAGTAAACCCCCAACCAGACTCTAGCTAGTATAGCATTGATATCCCAGTTCACCCCAGAGTTTGACCCGAGAATGAACTTGAAAACAAACCTCATAAGACCGTAAACGAATCGAGCTCGAACAAACATATAGTTTTCTAGCTCGGTTCAGAAGCTTAACGAACGAGCCGAGCTCGGCACGTTAAGCTTAGCGGACCGAACATTGTGTTCGAGCTCCGCTCGAGCCTGCTCGCGAACAGGTTTGTGAACGAGCTCGAAAATAAGGGATATTCATTTAATTTTCTTATTTTTTAATTTAATATATATATTAAATAATATAATATTATTATATTAATGTTTTGCGAGCTATTCGTTAAGGGCTCGCAAATAAGTTCAAGCTCGTTAAGCTTGTTCGCGGACACAAGTCCAGGCTTGAGCTCGAGCTCGTTAAGCTTAACGAACCGAACTAATAAGCTTTTAACGAGTCGAATACAAGTCTGTTCGCGAACAGTTCTATTCTTTTACAGCCCTAAAACCTCATGATCGTCTCATTTTCAAAACAGAAATAAAACCCAATAAAAAATAATAGTAGAAATGGTCTTAAACATACTAGAATCAGATGTAGGTCATTCTTTGGAGAGTGATGAATGAAAAGAAAAGATGTCGTGGGTAGTGTGGGACTGATAGGAGGGGTCAAGAGGTTGTAAGACATAAATAAATCACTTTTTGGCAAATTAGGTAGGAAAATACTGAATGAAGGAGGAGTGTGGAATAAATTATATGGAAGGGGGGTGGCCTGCTGATAGGGAGGGGGAAAGAACTTTTGGGTAGGGGTAATGAGGATGAAGGGGGAGATGTTGTTAGAACAAGGGGTGTTATGGCATCTAGATGGTGAAAGGGGATTCAACAAATAGGTAATGAAGAGTGGTTTTGGGAGTTGCTGAAGATAAGCTGAATGGGAAACTTGTGGCGTTTTGTGATGATATATGGGTGGGACAAAGTGAGCTAAAGTGGAAGTTTTGAAGACTAATGAGAGTGGATAAGTTGAGGGACAAAACAGTGGTGGAGCATGAAAGATGGGAGGAGGATGGATGGGTGTAGAAGTGGGAATGGAGGAGGAACTTGTATGAAAAGGAGCTAAATGAACCAACTAATGGAATTGGATGATTTTTTGTCTAATTTTGTATTACAGGAACAGTGTACAGATAGGTGGTGCTGCATAGACTCCCAAGATGGCCTATATTCAGTGAGATGTGCATGGAGATGCTTGGTCCTTGGAGGAACAAAAACCAGACCTGTTCGAGCAGGAGATGTCGAAATGCTTCAAAAAAATAAATGGGTGCCAAAGAAGATCTCCTTATTCAGATGGAGGCTTTTGCAGCAGAGACTTCCAACATTGAGCAACCTGCAAAGAAGAAGAATAGTATATGCAGAAACCAGGGCAGACTGTTTTGTTTGCAACAAATGAGCCATTGAAAAATGAGGTACACTTATTCGTTGAATGCAATATGGCTATTGATGTGTGGAAAAAGTTACCAACATGGTTGCAAATGGATGGAAGGGAGCTTATAGATCATAGTTTGAGTCAGGATGATGTTATGTCTAGGAGGTCATCAGAAGTACATGTAAATATCTATGTTCGAGAAGTAGGTCGCCTAGTCCGCTTAGGCGCCGCCTAAGTGCTGGTATGTTGCCCTCCGCCTTACCCGCATTACCACTTAGGCCGCTTAAAAACCCGCTTAGGCGGGCGACTAGGCCGCTTATGCGTTGAACGAGCCCTGTGCACCTAGTGGCTAGTGGTTTCTCGAACTGGTAAATATCTGAATTATATTTTGGCTTGGTCTGAATTGGCTTATTTGAGTTTGGTCTGAATATGATGCATTTTAATAGCACAGACATTGCAGCTGAGATGATTTTGAGGAGACCTAGGCTACAACATGGGGATGGATTAAGGCCTCAATAAAGAGAGGAACTTTTTCTTATGCAATAGGCGATTGGTTGTTAAACCCATCCATTATATGCCTAAATATGTTATAAATGTTTTGCCCATAAGGTTGTATGGGTGTGAGAAAGGACATTGTATATATGATTTATAAAAATTTTGCTTAGCCAAAAAATAGTAGAAATGGAAGATAACTAAATGGTCACCATCTTATAAATATGCTGTAAATTCCAGAAGTTTTGCATCACCTTAGAATAAGAAATTTATTGAGAAGGACAACAGCGGGAAGATAATTAATGAGAATATACAAGTTGCCATTGGACTATATATACATGAAGTGGACTTGCATTTCAGAATGATCCAAATGTATTCTCGCCACTGTAGGTCATGTATAAAAATCCATCTTCATCCTTGTGTTCCTCGTAGATAGCAGACATCATTGCAGCTGCAATGTCAGATGAGTGCGGCTTAGCAAATGTGAAGTTAAACTAAACATGTGCTCATCCAGTGGTACTATGACATAAAGATCTGCAGGCACCTGTGGGAGGAAGGACGTTCTTCACAAAAATGAAAATGGCTTTCTCGGCGCTGAGTTTAATCCTTTTGCGGACAACGTAGACGAATTGTCCAACAGTCAAATCAGCAGGAACAAGGTACCTGCAATTTTTGAATCAAATATCATTACGACGGTATGGACACCAACAACAAGCATATGAAGGTCTATATAATGACCTATCAAGAGTGCTCCTTCACCTTCAATAAGTGAAGTTTAATCAAATTTACTTTTAGAAACTAAAAACAGCAGCTAGCAAATCGGAAATGGGAAATGAAAGTTTGAAAATTTCAGCAGTCGTTTGATTGTTCGTAGCAGATCCCAGAGAAAAAGGGATCGGAGTAGGTTGGTGGGTTATGGTGGGGGAAGGGGAGCGACAGAGAGAGGACAGAGATATAAGTTCTTCGAAGGCAAATGGAAAACACGACTATCATACGAGTAAAACTAGATGCATAAATACAAGTGTACGAGAGGAGCAACTCACTTTTTCTTGTCGATGTCAGGAATGTCACCTCTTTCTGCTTTCTCCACAATTACCTACATTGCATGTTGTTCACCAATAGTAAATAAAAGATACATGGATTCAAGAGGAACTCAAGAAAGACAATAACAATAGTCAATATATATAGTAAATGTTGAATTCATTACTTACCGGAATTCTGTCAGGGTACTTCTCCCTGATACGTGCAGCTTCAGCCTGTCTCCTCTCTGCAACATTTTAAATGTTAATAAGCTATGCTGATCAAACCACATAAACTTCGTGTAGAAAGATTGAACAATATTTTTTAGTTATTGTAATAATTGCCCATAAGGCAGTCATATGCTAGGTTCTCTGGTATTGCCTATAAAACTAACAAAACCTTTGTAGCTTGTAGCAGTATGGAAAAATTAGGTTTTATTATTATTTATTTTTTTTGAAAAAAATTAGGTGAACAGATCAATTTAGAAGAACATAAATCTTCCGAGAGCAAAAGGAAGTTAAATTTCTCAACTTTGGAACCTTCGGACCGAAAAAACTAACAAACAATCATCAATGTTCAATTGTTACAATTATCAATCATTGTCCAGCAAAACACGAATATACCAGACTAACCAAAAATAATTGAGCTGATTCCACAACTATTACCCCATAACAAATAAATCCAAATTCAATATCAGGTAGGGTAAGATCAATTTCCCAAATCCAATAATCCGATCATCAGACGCAGATCATCAAAATCAACTCGCAATAGATCCCAATAACAGAATTTACGAATCAATTCACGCACGTTCAAAGAGCAACGACAAGCAACAATTTCCAATTGAAATCCAAACAAGAACTTCTTTCGATCGATCAAAATCGGATTAACAGCCGTTCGATCAAAATAATCAGATAATGTGTCTTACCAAGGGGATGTTCCAACTTGAATGAGCTTTTTGCCATGCCGTCGGGACGAATCAATCTGATCTGTTTGTCTGCCGCGAGAGAATAAGATTGACAATGAGAAAACAGTAATCAAATATTAGGGTTTCGTTTGGATAGGCAGGCGTAGAAGTAAACAACTCCTTGAGGCTTGAGCCCTACGACAGAGAGGAAGAGTTTAATACTGCAATTGTTATTTGCTACTGAAACAATCCCGACTTTTATTTGATATCCAAACCGTAGCGGAATAAGGCACTCATACGTGGCATGATTGACCATATAGTTCAATCAAAATTCGAATTAATCGAACTAGGAGTTTTTAAAGGCCCAATAAGTTTTTAAAGCACTTTAATTCAGATGATTTTTTTGGTGCTGAGTGGCAACGTTTAAGGTCTGTTTCGGATAGGAGTATTACTACTTATTTTAATATTTTTTCTTATTTTTAAAATCTGTAGTATTTTGTGCAAGTGCTTAAAAATAATTATTTAAATTTTTATTTTAATTATATATAACAAACTTAATATTATATTACTAAAATAACCTTCATTTATTTAATTAAAATATATTAGATAAGGTTAATTTATTCATAAAAAATATTTATATTTGAATATTATTACAAAAATGTCATACTTATTTTTAAGTAGGGAAAAAAGCATCCTATGAGGTGCTTATTTTTAAGAAGAGAGAGATTGTACAAAAGTACAAACACTAGTACTTGTATTACGTAAAATACTCATTTTATTTTAAAAGGTGCTTATAAGCACAATTACAATCAAAAGCACATCGCACAAAACAGGCCTTTAATATCCACCTAATTCTTTCTCGAATATTGATTATATAGATATACTATCGAATAGTGTGAAGTATTTCTCTCATTTTATCTAAAAACATATTACCATACATTCAATATTTGTCAACTTTTTTAGTTTTGGTTACTTATTACATTGTATTTTGTATATATTTTAATAAAAGGCTACTTAATCTTAAGAAAAAATCTCTAATAAAATTTTTGACGATGAAATTATGAGAACAGCGAAATTCTTGATCTCTCATATATAGACTTTTCATCATACACGCTGAAAAATGCAACGAATTCGGCCTGACAAAAAATGGTTTGGCACATTTGAAAATGTGAGAAATGATGCCATATTCCGACTGGACGAACCAAATGGCGCTAAATCATTAGATCAAATTAAATTGTGATTATGATGAAACCCAAATAGTTCAACTGGTGAACTGTTCACCTTCCAATGTGTAGTTTCAGAGTTTGATAACTTACTTATCAAAAAATTACAATTATAGTTTTTTTTGGTAAGTAAGTGTTTTTATATTTGTATTGCGCAGAAAAATTACATTTTACAGCGTATTTCGTGGGCCATGCCCCGCGTGTCCAATCCTATGGACCTCACTCTTCCCATTTGTCTAAATTACGTTCTAATTCCTCTAGATGAAGCAGATTCGAGTTTGATAATTCTGCCCGGGCTTGCTTATACTGTTTCAGCTGAATGAGTGTCTTAAAGTCGGCTATTATATCTGCGTGGTTCCTTATCAAATAGCTTCAGTCTTTGCTTCTCGGCCTCCTGAAGTTGGCATATCTGCAATTGGGCCCTTGTCTGCTTCCGTTTATCCACTCTTACATTGCGATCATCTTTTTCTTTGCTTTTCCGCAACCTTTTGGCTTGATATGTCTCATTTGCATCAATGGACACAGAGAGAGCTTCACCGGAGGTCTTGTAATTGTTCTGTCTGTGGGGTCTCATTTTCGGTCTTCGGTCTTCGGGAACACTGGGCTTCCCTCCTTCCGATTTAAAAACAATTAGGCCTGTTTCTGGATGAAGCCCAATTGATGAGACCTGAGGCCCACAGTCGGGGTTTTCCTGGGCTTGTCCGTCGCTAGGATTTGTCGTGCCCAAAGGCTCCTGGGATGGCTCAGAGCGGGTTTCAATTTGGGGATTTGCATTCGCAAGGATTTCTTCACCTCGCACGTTCCCGTCAGCCTCTATGGATTCCTCACCTAGTAAATTCTCCACGTGTCGCTCCATTTCTTCCTCTGCGTGACAATTCTCGATTTCCACAATTACTCCGTCTTCGTGCTATAAGTTGTCTTGGTCTTCGCCCTACTTAATTTCTGCCATAAATTCGTCATGGGAATCCGAGTTGTGCGGATTTGGATCGTCTGCTGGTGTTTGTTGTGATTCGCTATCGTTTCCACCCACCGTCGGTAAGACCAGTGCGCAGGGGGCCGGATTTGTGCTGTCGTGTGCTGTGCTGTCGTGAGCTTCAGAATTCAAGAGGTTAGTGTCTTCATCCATTGCTAGCGAGTTTTGCGTCGCGGCGTTTGTTCTTTCAACAGGATGTAGCAGTTGAGGCCATTCTGTATTGTAATTAACCATTTCTGTCACTCGTTGTTTGTGTTGCCAGGGATTGGCTTTGTGCTCCTCCTTAAGCAGAAGTTCAAATTTCTCCTCTCCCGTGTCAACCAGCACACTGGTGTGGATTCTAGCAGCTGATGTTGTAAGCAGCAACACCCTGCCATATCGCATCTTCGTCCTATTTCGGGTATGATCATCCACTCACAACTGTGCCCCATTTTGCCACCAACTCCTCTCAACAGTAGAGTGGAGTGCCTTGAATTCTCACCCAAACTGGTCGAACTAGCCTCCCATTTAGGAGTTTCCAGGGGCGCAGATTAGTGATGTGTAGTAATGTCGTTGTTACCTCGTCGCTGAGCAGTCGGACCTTGTTTTCGGGGGATGCTAGTTTGATTAGCAGTTCTCCCCCTCCAGTCGAACGGCCGTACCGTCTGGGTAGGAGCATTCTCGCAGGATCTGCTCCATTGAGTCTATGGCCATGTATTGTGTTGGAGATCCTATCAAGCAGTTCTCCAGCCAGGTAAGGCTCTCCGGGTTTGGTGAATATTTGAATGTGTTACCTGGAGCTTGTGTAGATGTTGGTGAACTCGTTATTTGAGCATCATATCGTTTGGATTGCTGAATAGGTACTCCTGGCCGCTGCTTTTCACCAGGCTTTCGCGCAATGGCAGCATAAAGGGTGCATATTCCAATTCTGGATCCCTTCAGTCGTCCCACGAGCTCCTTGATGTTGGTTCCTTTGACATATCGGATGAAGCCGTACCTTCTTCCTTCCACGATCATTCTCGGTGCAGCGTGGACGTCTCTCAGTAGAGCATACTTTGCAAAGAAGCTCCATATCTCCCTCATCGACCAGGCAGGTGGCAGGTTGGATACATAGATGGATTTTAAATTGTTACGAATCCATTCGATGGCAGGAGATAGTTTCCTGGGAGCCCTGCTGTCCCCTGTAGCTCTGCGTCTTTCCACCGTCGTCCAGGGTTGTAGGTCTGCTGAGGATTGTGGAGGATCCGGCGCCAGCAGCGGCTCCAGAGAAGTTGGGAGCATTCTGTATTCAGGCAGGAGGAGTTTCGTGGAGTTTCGTGAATAGCCTAAATTACAATTATAGTTGATCTTACGAGCGAACCAAATCCTGAGCTTAGATGTTTGATTTGGTTAGTGGTGCATACAGCCTTATGTTTGTAACCGAGTAAGGATAGAAAAGTCCTCATGCACATATGCATATATTTATGCAATAAAATAGTTACTTACCAAACAAATCAATGAAGTTTATGGTGTTAATTAGTATAGCATTATAAATTAGTTCCTTCCCCATAAACGACTCCCATCATTTCCCAAATTGATACAAGATTTGAGACCAATGCTTCCCCCCTTCTATAACAGTTAATAATTGATATATGCAGTCTCATCGTTCCATCTTCTTCCATTACCACCCCACGTCCATTTTTCTTCTTCTTGGTTTTCTCCAAAATAGACCATCCAAGGAGGAGATCAGAAAAGCCAAATCTCTCATTATGGGAAGCTCTTGCTCTCTTGTTCTTATTCTTCTTCTCCTTCTGGTTCTAGGAACAAATCAGCTGTCTGGATTCATCGTGCAAGAAACAAGTTACATCACATGGAATGATTTGACAGTGAGCCAACGCCGCTTTGATTGGAGTGGGGAAGGGGAAGTAAACATGGGAAGGGTTATTGTCGTGGATAAGAACGGCGCCGGAGATTCAACCACCGTGCAAGGGGCGGTGGATATGGTGCAGGAGTATAATACAGAGAGAGTCAAAATTCATGTTCGGCCAGGAGTTTACAGGTTACCCAACAAAAACCAATACATTTTCTCCACTATTCATGTGTGCAGTGCAGTAGTAATGAATAGGAAAGGGGGATAGTAGGAAGTTGGATGGATGTAATGTAACCGTAAGTAGTGGGCAGGGGGGCAGTCGCCCCCATTTTTTTTGAAGTGTGTAAATGTTCAAAACACTGTTACATTTGCAGCGAGAAGGTTTATATTCCGGCGTCCAAGCCATACGTTTCAATCATCGGAGATCAAAATCATCCATGGGAAACTGTCATTACCTGGCAAGACAAGGCCTCGGACTCCGATGGACACGGCGGCCGAATCGGGACGCTGAGATCGGCCACCGTCACGGTGTTGGCAGATTACTTCTGTGCAGCAGGGATCACTTTTGAGGCAATGAAGAAGATAGATGATTCTGTATTGAAATCACAGCAGTTTGCTCATCTGCTTGTTGTTGTTTTCTCTTTTTTTGCAGAACACGATCACGATCCCATCTCCGGGAGTGGAAGGATACCAGGCGGTGGCAATGAGGCTGGCCGGAGACAAATCAGTGTTATACAAAGCTAGGTTTCTGGGATCTCAAGATACCCTTCTGGATGAAAATGGTGTACACTATTTTTTCCAATGTTTCATTCAGGGTGCCACTGATTTCATATTTGGTAATGCAAGATCATTCTATGAGGTACCCAATTTTCGTATACAAACCCTAAACCCATAAATATCCCTCAAATCACTATTGTCAAGAACTATCCACGCACATATCTACACTACAGGAATGCACATTATCCGTCGTGGGTTATGCTCATGCCATTGCTGCACAAAAAAGAAGCTCAGCAGTAGAAGATACAGGTTTCTCATTTGTCCGTTGTAACATAGTTGGAAATGGGGAGATCTACCTCGGCAGGGCCTGGGGACAATACTCTAGAGTGATATATTCAAAATGTTCATTCAACATAAACGTCATACCGCTTGGATGGAGCGACTGGGGAGATCCTTCCAGGCAAAGGTACTGCTGTGCTTGCTTGCATCTACAAAGGAAATAAATGAAAGCGTCTGTACTTTTCTAAAACTTACATGTCTTATGCTTGTAGAACGGTGGAGTTTGGGGAGTACCAATGCTGGGGCAAAGGAGCAGATAGAAGTGGAAGAGCACCCTGGTCGGAAGCCCTGAGTTACGGCGAAGCAAACTGGTACATGAACAAGGCATTGTTCATCAGTGCGCGGCGATGGCTTAGACTTTAGTAAGCATTTCCTGTTAGGCAATGGATTGTTCCACTGGAGGAAGTAGGAAGTCAGTAACAGCAGATACTCAGGCTAAGCTAGAAAAACAGTCATGCAATTCATTTGTAGCTCCACTTCTGGCTGGAGTGGTGAGTTTAAAGTAGCATACTTTCTGCATGTCTTTATCAGTCTTCAGTGGCACTCTTTTTGTACTGAACTAATCCAGATACAAGGAAATGAATACAGGGATACTGTTATAATGTGGATAGGGTTACTTGCCGACATGGGGCATCCTGAAAGATGAAACTAGTTAAACCAGCAAAAAATGAAAACCATCCCGCTGCTAAGCTCTACAAAGGAAATATAACTTTACAGGAGATTATGAGCCGTTGTGCTTCAGCTCATGTGTCACGAATGGGTGCAGAGAGAGCTACAGGTCGACCATAAGAATATCTCCAGGCGTCACAGATGGCACATTTATCAATCTTCACATCATTTTCTAAAGTACAAAACCTACATGCCCAGGTTGAAATGTTCAGCTTGTCAATTTTCGGCTTTCTGGCTTGGCAGAGTTTGCATACAGGAGCTAATCGCTGCAATAATAGGCAAAACAGGTTATCAGCTACATCAGATCAGCAAGAGAAACATCGTCATGACTGTGAAAAACCAGGCCAACTAGATGAAGAACGATATCTATAATCTAAGCATAGATTAATATTCAGAAATTAATGAAGAACTCACAGGGTTTAGTAAAGTGCATGTGGAACATTGCCATGTGCCAGCGTCATCATCATTAGTTGATGCATGGTTCTGTGTGGATGAAGAAATTGAAGCTTCTCCAGATAAGGCTTTCCTGCGGATTTTATTAAGAAGTGTTCCATCTAAATTGACTGTTGAAGCAGATAGTGGAACATCTTCCATCAAGTCCACAAAGATTGGTTTCTTTTTACACGTGCCAGATATCGATACCGAAACATCATCTGATTCTCTACTTCTTTTCAAAGATTCCACCATCAAATTATGTTGACCAGATACAGTCTTTGAGATTTCTGCACAGCATCCGTTATCTGACTCTGGAAAAGAATGTGTCACCTCATCATCCGTGGACTCATCACAGAATTCGGAACCACACCAGATATTATCTTGCAATCTTCTTTCGGCAGCCATTGCAGCAGCTTGGGCAGGACTAAGTGCAACCATAATAGAAGTATCACCACCAATTCGCTTAGGTCCTGAAGGCAGCATCTTTCCAATACGAGCTCTATTTTCTGCAGCAGTTAATACAGTTCTGCGAAGTGAAGAAAGAGGAGGTTTGGAGGTAAACCCGCCCAAACGTTTTCCAGGAAGATCAAATCCGTGTCCAGATCCTGCTATCCCATTGTTTATGAGATCTTCACATTCCTACAGACATGCATATTGAAATTAAATGAATAAATTCGAAGTGAGGGAGGGTTTAGGGAAAAAACAGAACATATATTTGCCACAAACAGACCATATTCTTCACGTATCAAAAACAGCTGCATATGAACCAAAGAATTATGGAACACACGCCATAGAGCGGAAAATCACACCTTCACCTTACTTGGATCATAAATAAGTGGGACACACGCATTGTACTAACACTTAGAGATGAACAATGCTCAATATAAGATTCCAGATTCAATAATGAAGAGATGCTAAGAACTGTGTTCAAGGACTACCGTGCACACAACACCATCCCCATCTTGAAAGCCAATCGCTACTTTTCCCACTTCTCACATAGTAGAAAGCACAACTTGTTCTTGAGATACTAGTTCAATGAACTGTCCCAAAGTCCAGAATCAGAATATATACATAATGAAAAAAAATCAGTTACCTTTCTGAGATCATCCCATAGTTTGTAGAAACTGGCATTATGAGGGCCATGAGCATTATGGCACAACTCATGAAGCATGGTATCCAATACTTCATGAAAGGGAAGAAATTCCTCATCGTTGTTTGCCCTCCTAAGCCTCAGTTTTACGTGTATCCCAGATCCTACATTCAGGCCGAGAAGAGCTCGATTCTTGGGACTACAATTGAGGAAACATAATAAGTTCCGCATCGCATAGGTGAGTTCAATTCAATAAGCAATTTAACTTTACACTACATTGTATGTTACAGTAGGTTCTCACAAATCCTTTCAAATATAAAGAATAAGCACAGATGATACCACATCTCCGACAGCACTTTGACCCTCCAATGGCGCCTACCCATGATGGGCTGAACCTGTTTTGCGATTCTGTCTAAAATCTTTCGTGCCTCTTCCTCCCGAGGCTTTCTCTTCAGAGCTCTGGTTTCCCAAACCTTGTTGCCATCACCCAAATTCATTGTTTCCAATATCGGGGGACAAAAACCTAATCGAGCAGGACGGCTTCAATTAAAATAACACAACTCGTACGAATTATGATCGCATCGTGGCGGGGTTTGTTTCAAAATAGCTCCAGTGGTCTGCGATTGAATTTTTAAATAGAACTGAAGGTTTGAGAAAACATTGCCACAATTTTGATTTTGGCGGTTAGGAAACGTTTTCAAAAACTCAAAAGTCAGAATCTATTTAGTTTTGGGGCTTAACGCGATGATAATTTTGTAAATATTTAAAATTTTACTTTTAAGATAATATTGTTTATATACAAATCGATAATAACAAAATACCCAAAACATTTCCCGTATTATATCCATTTTGTAATACTAAAGCCCCTACTACAAACACTTTATAACTTCCTTATAAAAGCATCTTTTTTAAAAGCTCCATCAAAAGCCAAAAGCAGCTTTTCAGTATAACTTGCAAACACGGTCTTACTAGGCGGTCTATGGATCCTTCTAGGCCGTCTGTGTTGGAAAGGAAATAATTGAGAAGATTAGGACCTGATTTCTCGGGATTTACTTTAATCCCGAGACTTACCTTTTCACACATTGTATTGCCTATAAAAAGATGTAAAGTGTATAGTGGAAAAAATAAGAAAAATAAAACGAAAGGAAGGATCCAAGATCCTCCCGTGGAGTAGGGATTCACCCGAACCACATAAATTCTATGTCTTTGCAATAACATGGTATCAGAGCTAGGTTCTAAACCCTAGCAAAACTCGTCATCTACCATCCGACAGTTCGAAAGCATGACAAAAATGGTAGAGATAGAACTGGCAGCAACTCTCACGGAGGCTACCCAGGCTCTGTCCAAACAGATTGCCATCATCATGGAGCAACAATCAGGATCATCTTCC
>JAOYMZ010063164.1:0-12809 GCA_025802335.1 Pinguicula primuliflora
TTCAGATAATACAAAAGCTCCTCCGAGAGACATCAACAAAGATCCGGTACTGTCATCGTTCCCATCTAACTGAGGCAAATGAATTAGCCAAGTCGGGTCTGGCCAACTCAAATATGGGAATACAAGTTCTCTCTGTTCGGCACAACATGGTTGCAACAACATCATCTCATGATCTTTGGACAGGAGGAGTGTCCGACAGCCTCCCCTTCTATCTGGACGCTGAGTATAACTGGTTTGGAGATGGTATGATCGCTGATGAGATACGGCTGCATCATTTCAGGCCACTGTAACATTGGTTATGTAGCGTTTCACTTCTTATTCCTCAGATTTTCTATGTATTCGGCCTATGACTTCCATTGTAAAAATAATAATAATAAATCTATAAATTACTTCTTGATGTAGACTGGATTGTGTCTCCCCCATTAGCATAGAAGCAGACCCCTTGTGCCAAAATACCTTTACTCACTTCATTCACGGAAGGGGTGTTGTAGATGGAGTTGTCCTCTTTCACTCTGATGTTCTCTATCAAGGGTACAATTGAGCGATGGATCATCCAACCCCATGTCAATAGCATCTTTTCCTCAATTCAATCATCAATAATGTTAAATTTACATAATTTTTTCATATATAATTATTTATGACTAATAAAATGTTCACATATACTATCAAGTAAGACACAATCACAAACAAAATAAATGTATTAAATTTAAGGGCTTCAATTATAATATAAGTGTTAACATATTATTAATTATATAAAAAAATTATGTGTATGATTAATTTTCATCAACCCATGATCCCTCGGCCAAGTGTATGGAGGAAAGAAGCCAATGTTGCTCGAAAACTAGCATGATAGGCCAGTATCGCCTGGTTTAATTATAAAAAAAATATACATATATATTCCGGGGACGAGACCATACTGTATTTGCAAAGTGTGTATAAAGCTGTATCCATCGAGGCTAGACTCCATTTTCATTTTTTTCCGAGCCTATATTATTGCTTACTCCACACCCACACCTTTCTTCCCTTATTCAATTCCCACTCTTATCTTTCCACCCACTCTCTCTTACCCATGTCTGAGAAAGAGAAAGTGTGCGACCACCACAAGAACAAGCGGCGCAAGATCATCCGCCGCTGTTTCTCCGCCTTTCTCATCCTCGCCTTCCTTATCCTCCTCGCCGTCCTCATCGTATGGGCCGTCCTTCAGCCCACCAAGCCCAAATTCATCCTCCAAGACGCCACCATCTTCGTCCTGAACGTCACCGCACCCAACGTCATATCCATCATCCTCCAGGTCACCATCACATCCAGAAATCCAAACGATAGGATCGGAATCTACTACGACAAAATGTACACATACACCACATATAGAAACCAGCAGATCACGTACTACACGATCATACCGGCGGTGTACCAGGGACACAAAGATTACAACGTCTGGTCGCCGTTCATGAGCGGGACAGATATCCCGGTGGCGCCGTACAACGGGATCGCACTACAGGAGGATCAGAACGCCGGATATGTAGTCATCAAGTTCAAGCTCAACACCCACGTGAGGTGGAAGGTGGGACTGTTTACTTCGGGAAGGTACAACCTCCACGTCACGTGCCCCGTTACGATACCGTTAGGTAACAGGAAAGGTAACGGGATACTCATCGACGGCGGCGGTGCCGGACTGAAATATCAGATAGCGCAGAGCTGCAGCGTCAGCGTGTGAGAGTAAGGATCAAATAAAATTTTCTTTTGTATTTTCTGCGGAGAAGATTCAAGAGGAACAGGACATGGATGATAGCTCCCAGGAAAAAAATATATATTATTACATACATATATACATACAGCATATAATGGTAATAAACTATGGTTTGGGATGTATGGTGGATTGCAGGTAACTTGTCGCTTACTTCTTCTTCAGGGGTCTCGACAGAGATAATTGGGATTTTCCTTCAGTCTTGATTCCATAATATCATTTTTGATTCCGTACAATTTTATAATAATAGAGAAAAAGCTATAATATTGTATGGTTGGAAAGGTCAGGCCACTTGCGTTGCGTAGCGGGTGGACAAGCCATATGAATTGTGATGATGACGTGGGTCCAATAATACTAGGTATGTCCGTATGTGTAATGGAGAACAGAAATATTAGTTACCTGAAGGGTCATCTCGGATTCTCGTTTTCAGACAATAAATTAATCATGCTGTGGGGCATTTTTTGGTAATGAACCCCGTATGTAACATTTTTCGATAAGTTCGATGGTCGCACAAAAAATCCGTTATCCTTTTTCGAATTTTCATGTTGAAATTATTCAAGAATTTGTCAAAAAAAAATGTTTGGATTTTCATTTAATTAAAAATTATAGTTTGACCGGAATTATTATTTTCCGTAAGAATTTTAATTACGGTAGAATGTCCCTCCATAAATATTAGATCTCTTAACCCTTATAGTTGAGAAAAGAGGCAGAAAGAAAGAGAATCTGAGTTAAGAGAAAAAAAGAGATATGAAATTTGAGTTGTGCTTTCTTGTCGGGGCGATTTGAGAGGTTTTCCTGTGTGTCTTACAGTGTCTCATTTGTAACACTATACTTTTTTTTAGTTAAACCTCGGCATTACGAGAATTACGCGTTGAATAAAATTTAATGTCTTACAAGCAATTGAAGACCTCACATAAGAGGTATACGAAAATACAAGAATTATGGCCACAAGGCACAATAGCTTTGTAGATTGTCCTAGAGTTTTTGTTTTGTGTACTTGCAAAATTCATAGCCAGCAAATGTTGATAAGAATAAATAACTACGTTGTTTTTTGCTGCTCCTGCTGCTGTCGGTGCTAACAAACCTTCTGGAACCATTCCCCTGTGCTGCTGATGTTACCATTATTGTGGCTAAATGAGTCAGTATTCACTATCATTTTAAATGACTAGTGCAGCTTGTACTCTGTGTACTGGGATTCTGTTTGCGGAGTGATCTTTATGTAGCTGTAACGATAGGGCCTTAGCTCTGGAAAATTTTTACCTTTGCCCTGTCAGAGGTAAACAATTGTGAAAATGCCCTCCCGCGTAGAAGTCTTATGCGCGAAAATTTTTCGCGCAGAAGGCTTTTGCGCGGAGTAAAAAAATTTCAATTTTCACCTTCTCACACATAGTTACATTATTTTACACCTATTACTCATCTTCTCTAGCAAGAGGGAATTTCCAATTCCTCTTCCTGTTCGTTTCCAACCTATACATCTCCTTAACTTGAGGAGGAACAGTACAATCTGCTGGGTTGTATATAGAGGAGCCCAACCTGGGTCATCTTCTCCGGTAAGAGCTGACCTTTTCTCAAACCGACGAGTCATCCACCTGAATTGACGATCCGAGATGCGATCCCTCCCCAGATTTATTAGAATCCGACCCGAATTCATCGTCCCAGCCACTCCAAGTACTCTCGATTCAGTGCTACTGCAGGACTAATGGAGATTTGAAAACCAGCATCAGTGAATCTTCTTTGCTCTCCTCTGCCGGAAATAGATGTAAAACCTGCGGTGAATTAGTGTGTGAGAAAAGGTAATGTAAATCTGATGGAAATTGTAAATCTTCTTTGCTCTCCTCAAATAAAATCTGATTCTGGGACGATGAAGAAGATGAAGTTTCCGGTAGAGAGAGGAGAGGAAAGAAGATGAAGTTTCTGCCGTGAACTAGTGTGTGAATAAGTGTGTGAATGTGTGTTTTTTAAAAAAAATAAAATCTCTGCGCAGTAGGCAACTGCGCGAGATAAAAGTCGCGCAGTTACCTACTGCGCGGATCTTACCGCACAGTTGATAACTGCGCGGTAGGGTATTTTCACAATTCTCTCCCTCTGACAGGGCAAAGTTAAAAATTTTCCACATAAAACTCCACCAATGAGAGGCAGCCAGATTAGTTAACACAAAAGTCAAACAAGGTAGCTTGGTCTAGTGGCACTCAAGGTGAACTTTGACTAAGAGGTCTCGAATTCAAGCCCCAGCCAAAACGCCTTGGCCAGGCCTCATCCATAGGAGCCTTTGGGCTGGGTGCAGGCCCCCTAGATTAGCCGGGAGTGTGAAAATTCTCGGATACTGGGGAGGAGAGGTAGTATTTCTCCTATTTAGCTATCCAAAAAAGTTTACATAAAAGTCCACGTCGGACAGCTGTGTTGCGTTTTGTTCGTGACAAAGATGGGTTTTTGCGTCGTTTCACGTCGTGCCTTATAGTATTGATGATTCCCGGTACCAAACCTCAGCAATTCTTCGATTTTCGAACCATTTGTTTTATTTCCTCTCTCACCAACAACCTGCTGCGTGAATTACAAACTTACAAACTCATACACGGCGGCATACAAAAAGCACCACACACAGTCTCCTCTAATGGCATCAACAAGCCTGGATTCTGCAGGCGCATTGGAATATGTTCTAGTATCACTGCGGAATTTTGGGCTATACTATACGGTCTCCTCTTCATCCGAAAGGAACGATTGGAGAACGGGGTCATCGAATCCGACTGCAGAACCGCGATAGATGCTATACTTGGGGCCTCGGCAAATCTGATATACCAGAGGCTCATTCAGATAATACAAAAGCTCCTCCGAGAGACATCAACAAAGATCCGGTACTGTCATCGTTCCCATCTAACTGAGGCAGATGAATTAGCCAAGTCGGGTCTGGCCAACTCAAATATGGGAATACAAGTTCTCTCTGTTCGACACAACATGGTTGCAACAACATCATCTCATGATCGTTGGACAGGAGGAGTGTCCGACGACCTCCCTTTCTATCTGGACACTGAGTATAATTAGTTTGGAGATGGCACGAATGCTGATGAGATACGGCTGCATCATTTCAGGCCATCGTAAAATTGGTTAGGTAGCGTTTTACTTCTTATTCCTCAGATTTTCTATGTATTCGGCCTATGGCTTCCATTGTAAAAAAAAAATTATCAAAACAACAATTCATGAGTAATTTGCACCATTTTTTATATTTTAATTTTATCTAAACCTTGAAATGGTCAAGTGGTATAAAATATAGGTGGATTGTCCACACTTACTTAAACCACCGTGCATTCCAATTTCCACTTGGCATTTCATGCAAGTACACACCGGAAACTGCTGCCATAGAAGTTGGAGTTTTGAGTGGAAGCTAATAAGCTATGTGTCCGATCGCCATTAGATTAGATGTAGGGGTTCCCGAGAACTACCTATAATAATGACGGTTTATGTCAACAACGGAACCGAGAAAACGTTCAAATCTAAGACGCTAACTATATCATCGAAGTTAGATCTCTTACACCAAGAACAGCTTGAATCTCGGGAAACATGGCAAGATGTTTTCTTTATTTTTCCGAAGTTGTTGTTGTTCAGTTGGCGATGATGTCTCTTCTGGGTTCCTCCCAGAACCAAATAAGCGGAAACGAAACCGACCTCCTGGCTCTGAAGGATTTCAGGAGCAGAATTATCGATGACCCATCTGGAATCATGGCTTCCTGGAATGATTCTTCTCACTACTGCACTTGGACAGGCATCACTTGCGATAACTCCGGCAGACGAGTGATTATTGTTGATCTGAGAGCTCGGAACCTGGTTGGGTCTTTACCTCCGTCGATTGGGAATCTCAGTTTCCTGACAGGGATAGACCTCAGAAACAATAGCTTCAGAGGGCAACTACCTCAAGAGATTGGCTTTTTGGTGAATCTGCAAAGTCTCAATTTGACCTCTAACTCGTTCGACGGAATGATTCCCTCAAATATCAGCAACTGCAAATCGCTCACTTTTCTCGCCTTGGAACTGAATCAGTTCACTGGAGAGATTCCTGATACTCTCAGTTCCCTTTCAAACTTGCGGTATATGGGTCTTGGGGGGAACAATCTAACGGGGAGTGTTCCTTCTTGGATTGGAAACTTCTCCTCTGATTTCTGGGGACTTTCGTTAGCTATCAACAATCTCCATGGCGATATCCCTCCAGAAATTGGTCGCCTCTCAGGTTTGAGAATTTTCCAAGTATATGGAAATCATCTTTCTGGAGTGATACCATCTTCACTCTACAATATAACAAGCATCACCTACTTTTCTGTTGCAATGAATCAGCTACATGGGGAAATCCTAGCAGATATTGGATTGAGATTTCCAAAACTTCAAGTATTTGCTGGTGGGGTCAATAACTTCACTGGTCGTATACCTGCTTCATTATCTAATGCTTCTATGCTTTCCATCATTGATTTTGCTAATAACAGTCTGACGGGGACGGTCCCTTCAGTTCTTGGAAACTTGCCAGGTATGTATAGAATCAATTTCGATAAGAATCTTCTTGGAAATGGGGAAGATGGTGATCTGAATTTCATTTCCTCCTTGACAAATTGCACAAATCTTCAAGTTCTTGGACTCGCGTATAATTTCTTCGGGGGACAATTGCCAGGTTCCGTAGGCAATCTCTCAACTGAACTCATTATACTTACACTCGGTGGTAATCAGATGCATGGTGATATTCCAGTTGGTATTGGAAATTTAGTGAACTTATCAGTTCTCGGGCTTGAATCGAATTACTTTACTGGAAACATACCTTATGAAATCGGAAAGCTTCAGAATCTCGGCAAATTGAATCTCAATAACAATCAACTCTCGGGGATGATCCCCGTTTCCCTTGGCAATTTAACAGCAATGAATGTACTCTTTCTTGAGAGTAACAGGCTCCTGGGAAGCATACCTTCGGAGCTTGGGAACTGCGTAAATTTAGTTCAGATGGACCTTTCAAGCAATAATCTCAACGGAACAATACCTCGAGAGATCATGAGGTTATCTTCACTTACAGTATTCTTGGGCTTGGCCCATAATTCTCTAGCTGGACCGCTGCCAGTTGAAGTTGGCGGATTGATAAATCTCCACGAGCTGGATGTGTCTGATAACCAATTATCAGGCCAGATTCCCGGTAGCCTTAGCAGGTGCACTACTTTGGTTATCTTGCTTATGGGGAGTAATCAGTTTCAGGGCCCAATCCCAGAGTCTCTGGAAGCATTGAAAGGCTTAGAAGAGATGGACTTATCCCACAATAACTTGACAGGAACAATACCAGAGTTTGTTGGAAATCTTCATGTTCTCCAGAAGCTCAATCTTTCATTCAATGATCTGGAGGGCGAAGTTTCGGATGCAGGGATTATGTCGAACGCAAGCGTAGTTTATGTTCAAGGAAATGATAAGCTTTGCGGAGGTGCTGCAAGCCTGCATCTCCGAGCATGCTCGAGACATGTTAAGAAGACCGTTAGACTCAGAATAATCATCCCAGTTGTTTCTGTTTCAGTTCTCCTTGTTCTCATATGTTGCTCAAGCCTCTGGTACATAGCCAAGAAGCCGAAAAAACAGCTTGTTACGACCTCTCCTCCCGAATCATTCGGTCTTTCCTACCAAGAACTATACAATTCAACCAATGGTTTTGCTCCAGAAAACCTGATTGGCTCCGGAAGCTTTGGTTCAGTATACAAAGGAATCCTATCTGAGAATTCTCCTCCAGTTGCAATCAAAGTATTGAATCTCAACCAGAGAGGAGCCATTAAAAGTTTCATGGATGAATGTGCAGCTTTGAAGAGCATCAAACACAGAAATCTTTTGAAGATCATTACTGCATGTTCGACCATCGATTATCAAGGGAACGGATTTAGATGTCTGGTTTTCGAGTTCATGACCAACGGAAGCCTAGACGAGTGGTTGCATCCTAGTGAGGCAGCAAGAAACAGATATAAGAATTTGAATATAATGGAAAGGTTGAACATTGCCATAGATGTGGCCTCTGCAATCGATTATCTGCACAACTATAGCCACTCACCAATCATTCATTGTGATTTGAAACCCAGCAACATTCTCCTTGATGAATACCTCACCGCCCATGTTGGGGATTTTGGATTGGCAAAGTTCCTACTGGATGCACCGGAAAGGCAGAGCAAGAGTGCAGCTGTATCTGTTGAACTCAAAGGTTCCATAGGTTACATCCCTCCAGGTACAATACATTTTACATATATGCATAACCCACAAAAAATTGATCATTTCACAACTCCACGTTGTAATCCTTACGTACGTTTCATTGCAGAATACGGTACCAGCTCTCAGATATCACCTGTCGGGGATGTTTATAGCTTCGGGGTTCTTGTGTTGGAGATATTTACGGGCAAGAGACCGACGGACGAAATGTTCGTAAACGGTTTGAGCCTTCAGACATATGCCACCATGTCTTTGCCCGATCGTTGCAGGGAGATATTGGATCCATCCATGGTGTTGGCAGAGGAACACATGAATCTTGAGTTTGACAAACGAGAAGAAGAAGATGAAGCAGGTCAAGTATCAACAATGCTGAAACGGCAGCAGAGGGATGGAATGAATCTGGACCGTTTGATTTCAGTTCTGGAAGTTGGGGTTTCATGTTCGATGCCATTACCCAAGGATCGGATGCCAATTAGCATGGCTGTGAATCAGTTACAGTCAATCAGAGACCTAATAGCTGTTAACCATTAGGGATTGCTGTTTGTCTTTTAGGGTTTCTTCTCCATATCCACTACTTGCGTTTTGTTTATGTTTATACAATAAAAAGATAGAGAAGGTATTGGTTGACCTAAAAGTATTGAAGCTCATATCCAACCAAATCATGTTAGCCATTCGTTGATGGGGGAGACTTGTAATGCCAACCTTCGCACCATTCGTCGATGTTGGATTCAAGATTCTGGGAGCTTCGAGAGGAGATGGGGAGTATTTCTCTCCTTTACCTACTTAAAAAAGAGGTTCTGAGATCCTGAAACAGAACCATTACATCATGTTTTAAGACATTGCCAGTTAAAGACACACCCTTTTATTTATTTTTTGATTTTAAGTGGGTCGTCCTAGAATTTGTTTCAAACTTCTAATCCATTCATTCGAAATCGAAAGAAGTAACTTACTGCAAGGAGAGTAGGTTCACTGCATTGGTGTAGAAGCTGCTCGTATCCCAAACACAGCAACCTGCAGGTGATAATACGGCATAGAATCAACAAAGAATGAAATAAGTTTACTAGAACCCAAGAAAAGAGTACTTCCGCACCATAAACAGTGAGATACTGAAGACTATAAGATTGAACAAGGAACAGTTCTGGGATGAATTACCTCTGAGATGCCGATTCAAGGAGCAATGAGGCGCCGGCCAAGACACGAAGCAACAGCACACTCAACCTTCCTCCCCAAGGGTTGGCTCAAAATCCGGGAGTGAGCAAAATCCAGAAAGTAGTAATTCCACTACACCTCTTGGAACCCTGGGATGCCCCCAGGGACCTAAACCAGCCATCAAAGGTGGTCTGTACGAATGATCTGCCGCCATCCACGTGAGCAATTGTTAAGAGTCACACTTCTGAAGAACTTTGTTTAGGAAACCCATTATTGACAGACTGTTCCTTAGATTCAGGCTTCGAAATATCCCAGAGAAACCCATTTTCATTGCCCTGGAGAGGTTTGTTAATGCCATTATCCGGAACGGCAGAATGAGATGTTATATATGAAATATAGCTATCTGCAATAATCACTTTTGGGGGTCAGAAACAGTAGCAAATTAAACGTACCAAATGATTAATAGCAAAAGTAATTGTACAAGATCGTGAACTGTGATCAATGCAGCTAAGTTCAAAACGTGAACATGCATTCCTATTGAGACAATTACGAGGTTCAATATCATCAATACCTGCCAAGCTTTGTAAGGCATTCTCCGCAGCGAGCTGCTGAGCATCTTTTATTGTTTTACCCATTCCAACGCCAATTTTTTCGCCAGTGAAGAAAACCTACATTTGTTGAACAAATCAGGCTCAAAACATCCTTTAGAACACATAATAAAGGAGATCATCCAAGATCAGATGCCTGAGTTCAATAAAGCACGAGAAACGAGGACTTTGGGACTGGGAAATGAGCTTCTGTTTGCATTAAGTGCATAGTGATTACCTCTGCTAAGAACAGCAAATCATCACCAGTTCTTGTTACTGCCCTAAACTCAACCTGAGAAACAGTACATTTAATGTGGGAAGCATAATAAGGATCGCTGACATAACTAGCTAAATTAAGGTATCACCTTGGAATTGCATTTCCTCCCAATCTCTTGTAGCACGGGAATAGACAATGATTGGAACAAATTGGTATTATCATCTTTTTTTAGTTCTCTATTACTGGAAGTTGGTTGGTTGTTGCACGCACCAAATTCTATCAAAACAATGAAGCAGTGTGGCTCAGTCTATTAAAATAGCAACTCGCTTGCGAAGTAACACAAGAAAATCATGGCACAAGTACAAATGGCAAACAAGTTCAATACCCATATCCATAACATTCTAATTACCAGCAATGGCTGAAAATATATCACTGCACTCCAATTTGATAATCGACACCAAATATTGAGCAAGGTATAAAGATAACAGAAGCCAGTATAAAATGGACTGAGGATATACTGATCATTGGGAAGTGTGTGTGGTGTGAAGTATATCTATTATGCTATAGATTACGATTATCTGGGGATGGTTTTCTAATGGAACTCACTTGTTTTTTAGCTCTGTGTAAAAATGATTTACGGTTTTCATTAAAGTAATTTTCAACTTTCCGGAGAGACCACCGATAAGGTACTGTAAACTTAAATAAAAACAAAAGATTACCAGTAACAGGGAAATGCATAAGTATGAAGAGATACCAGTATTTGGTGGAACATAGCTCAGTTTCTGAGCATCAACCCCGGAGTTAACCTGCAAAACAGTGTAAATCTGATAACTATAAGTTTTTTTGAGTTGAGAGAGTATGCTCGTAAGATCAATGCAATGTCATGCTTTGACCTCTCCATTCCTTCCTTGAGGTATATGTGATAGTGAATATGATGTGCTGTGACTGTTCAGACGACCTCTTTGTCTATCAGAGGGATCAAACTCTGGTTGTGGTGTTCCTGGGTCTCGGTTCCTGGTATAATCTCTATTGGTATCCTCTTCCACCAACCAGCCTCCTTGTGATTGCAGGACCGGTGCCTGCCATGGTAATCTAGATAGCAATGGTGGGCCAGTCGAATATGAATACCTGTTATCTCTTCGGAATGGATCGCCAAGCAAACTAGGCTCTGCAGTTGAATTCTCCATCATTGACGAATCACTTAATTTTTCTAGACATTTAAGTGCAAGACCAGAGTCATATCAAACAACCACAAAAACAAAAATCAGCAAGCTAAACATTATCATACATCAAAGCCATACCAAACAGTCACCAAAAAAAATAAGCAAGCTAAATATTATCACAGGTTATCATATCATGTGCCTTTCAAGCCATGACCATTACTAGGATTCATATATGAACAATCGGAAATATCATACTTTCAGAGGGTACCGGCACTCTCATAGATGCAGTGGAAGGAGCAGAAACACCCGTGACCATGGGAAGCTTGAAACTTTCAGATTTCAACTCAATATGATTAGACTTCGGATGAAAAACTGCATTCTTCTCCTCCTGGCAAGAATAAATAAGGCATACAGTACAGATAAGGATCATTATCATTCAGCCGAAAGAAATAAAACAAATTAAGCAAAAAAAAAAGAGAGGAAGTTTTCATTGTGTTTAATCATATCGAGAAACCACATCATAAGGAGCAAAATCAAGTTGGTGTTAGAACTACCAGAGGGTGCAATCTTTGTGCAGCTTCGTGTCCGCTCATTCCCTCAACAACTGGAACATTTGGATTCCCATTCGGTATAAAATTAGCATCCTGAATAGTTCAACGTCTATCATTAATGATCCCAGGCATAGATTAAGATAAAGTTTTGGGCTTTTCTACCTCTGATATCAAGTACTTGCTCACATCTGGAGCCGAAGGTAAGTTCACAACCTCATCTTCAAAGAAAATTTCAGATATTCTTCGTTGAAGACATTCATCGAATTCTCTGTTTTAAATAGAATAAAAAAAACAAATGAAATCAAATTTTAATGCACAATACAGAAAAATCAGACCACTTCGTATCTACTGAACAAAATCATTAACAGAATAATCCAACTCACTTGAAGAAAGAAGTCCTCGCATTGCATGCCACATTTCTAGCCACACAAAGGACCGCAGGAGAACTTGCAGCCTACATGAAAAAGAATATTTCCATTAGGATGGCTACAAAAGTGCTTGGACAGAATCATCTGCCAACTGAAGGGGAAACAATCAATTTATCTAGCCACATAAATGTATACTGAGAGAGTGAGAGAGAGAAGAGTACCTCAGCCTGCGGAGCAAAATATGGAGTGAACGGTGGCACAACATGAACCCGGGTCTGATCTATGTCGTCCCACACTTTCATACGATCATCTATCACCATGGCCATTTTAGGATGACAGTTACCATCCTGGAAGACACTCAGCAAAGATTTCTTCGACCCTGCAAGAAAGTACTTCAAAATAGTTCAGTACTGTGGCTATAGAAAACGTAATGTTGATTTACAAATTAAATCATCAAGATCGATATATAAAGTTTGTCCATAGGCGCTACGAGAATTTGGAATAATTAAACAGTCAATGAAAAATACTTAGTCAAAACAGAATAAAAAATAAATTCATCCGGAAAAAAACACAGGCATATCTGAGTACACATAATAAATGCTTTATGATCCAAAAAAAATTCTTATAACAATTCAAATGAACTTTCACCTGATTTGACACATACAACACGCTCGAGTAATTGTTTTGAGCTAATCAAGTGTGCTTCTGGATCTAGCAGCCTCCACATTTCCAGAGCATAGTCTCTTTCAGCCATGGTGCAAACATACACTTCAAACCTTTTTCGTCCTCTTGCAGTTAAATAATTTTTCAACTCATCCCAAGCAGG
>JAOYMZ010063175.1:0-12809 GCA_025802335.1 Pinguicula primuliflora
AAACTTCCGCAGCGTTTGTTGAAAAAACTTCTCGTGTAACAACCATGTGCAGCAGCAACTTTTGAAAAACTTTCCTTCACTTTTGACAAAACATTTCCTTGCAATTATTGTGATGGCCCATGTGAGAGGGACAATACAACACCACGATGTTCTGTTCGTTTTGTGTTGTTGTCCATCATCGTTTGTTTTGAGAAAATCATTGAAGCTTCTTGGTTGATGTAATCACTGTACTGCTGTATTTTACAGGATTGTCATAACTTTTCTGCTGGTGCAGTTTTGATACTTTTTTCTTTGATGAATTTTTTATAATCTATTCTCTTAGGAGGATTAGTTTACAAACGAGGATTGCCTTTTTTCTTTGGGTTTCATTCTCGCTTATGCTAATTTTTCTTTGAGTTTCACTGCACGATTTAGATTTAGTGGTTTCTTCTCCTTCATTCTTTCTCTATTTCAATGTTTTTTTGGGTAAGTTTCCTCTCTTCAATGTTGACGACGGTTCATGAACCTGGCCCCTTCATGAATTGCCCAGGAAAACGGTCGCCACCCTCTTATATTACCACAACATGGTTTTGTTGACACTCCTTATTGATTTGTTTCTTTTTTCTCCTTTTCGGAAGACCATTGAACTTTATGTCATGCTTGGTGGAAATGTTAGTCCCATAATTAGTGAAAATTATGGGGTTGGCGATTGAGGTTGGGGGTATTGGGGCGTTGATTGTTTTCTTTCGAAAAATCACTTGACTCTCGAATCTGTGGCTTGAGCCAAATACTAGTTAAAGTATAAGATTGGTTTCGAAATCCGCTTTTGAAATAGTTATTACTTTTGTACTACTACTAGAATAAGTGAAAATAGTGTTCACTATGATAGTTAGAAATATGTCCATATATTATATTAGAATCTGATTTGTTGTTCACTTGGACTGATTTAAAGCCCAAGTCATATATAATATATTTTTGTACTTGTTGTTCACTTACAGTCATGTTAAGATAAATGAAATACAATTTGACCAAATTATTCCTATTAATAACTATTCCCTGCCTCCATACACAAAAAAAAACTCCCCCAAACTCTTTTCTCGATTTGTACACCAAATTGTCCCCCAATCTATGCCAGATCTCAATGAGCAAACTACTCGCTTCAAAACAGCTGAAGAATTGTTTTCTATCAAGAACTTGAGTAAACTGTTGCATCTTTGAATGTGATATTGCGTCAGTGGTTGTTCTCGAACAGGCTTCAATGACCATGCTACATCTAAAAGGAACTCCGAGAGTTGTCCCTATCTTGATGCCATAATTTCGCATGCAAGACGATGCCTTTGTTCTTGGGTGGATGGTAAGACTTCCAACTTTTGTAGCTACAATTTCATTTACGCACAAGTTTCTTTGTCACCAACATGAATTGGGATGAAGTTGGATAAGCCCGACTCATTTTCAACCTACCGGGAAAAAGAAAGTGATATCATGCCTTCTTTCATGGAAGCAATTTAAACAGCGAAAAGACAAAGCCTATATATTTAAATGGCACAAGACATCAACCTCAATAAATGCTGGGCTGAATAGAGTTTCATCAGTTTGGGGAACTATTATCTTCACCAACTGATGATCGGAACTTCTAACATTTCCTTCCTTGCAACAAAGAGAGGAGACAGAAATATTGTATGCTAGGTACATTCCAGCAAATGAGACATGAAAACTGCAATGAGAATTGGAAAATAGTGAACCAGGATCCGGTTAACATTTAGGTTTCCATAACATGTAGAAAATTTTCTAAGATAACTTCTTCAGACAATAGGGTATTGATTCTTTTTTTTTTGGAAAATACGTAACACTATTACTCCATGAGTAGATATTCGCTGAATTGACCATGATATTGAAGAAACTTTAATACCTGTAGCTGATCAAGCCTGGAGTGGACACCCCCATTGCTTAATAATCCAATAAGGTCTAGTGTTCCAGTTTCAAAGGATTCTTTAATGTAATTGAAACCTTCCTCGTCATAGATTTTACCCATTTCAAGAGCAATATCAACAAGCTTAGCACTATACATAGAAATAGATCATCTCCAAGTCATAATAAAACAAATGAGAGAAGAGAAAATGTTGGCAATCATCGCATCTAAAGTTAAAATGCAACTCTTTACATCTCTGACAACAGTGAACGAACAATAAGGATGACAAACAAATTGATATGAACAGAAGAAGTTACCTGCAAATCTACCATCGGGAGGAATTGGTTTCCAAAAAGATTGCAGAAAAAAATAACAGTGACAAACAATAAGGATGAAAAATAAATTGATATGAACAAAAGAAATTACCTGCAAATCTGTCATCGGGGGGAATTGGTCTTATCTTTTCACACTGTTGGCAGTATCTTTTCTTCGCTCCCACAGGCACGACAGAGGTCGCATTGGCACACTGTAAGCACACGTGATGCCGCTTATGGTACCCCTTCAGCTCCTCTTGCTTTATCCTCCTCCTCATCGCCCGATCCTAACCCCCAAATTTCTTAACCGAAGTACGATCCAATTAATTGCAGTCATACCTGTTCCCATTGTTTCCGATTTCTCCTTGGCTCTCTTCGAGCCAACCTTAGTTGCCGAAGCCTGTGGATTAGACGCGGACGGAATATGGGAAGGCCATTTTTTCGTTCAAGAGGAATGAGACGACGGCATGGCATGTACATTGTTGTCTCTGAAGGAAGTTCATGGTAATTTGGAGGAGCCGATAGAATAAGAGAGCGTCTTCATAAAGAATAGCGGAAACTTTGTCTGGCTGCTCCGACGGAAGGAAAAGGTATACAGGAGATGCGGTGGTTGGCCTTAGAGAGGGCCATTTTTAAGCTTTCTAAAAATCTGAGGAGTCTCTCACCTTTCGGTCGAATATGCGAGCAGGACAAAGAAAGAAGGAAGAAGGAAGAGGAACTTATGGGCATAAATGTAAAGGAAAATAAAGAGGCCATACCAAATTATAATCTGATGAGGAAGGAGGGATTGTAATCTGGTGAAAGATGCGGGTCATCCTGATGAAATCTGTATAACCGGTAAATGAATATGTAAAGTGAACAACTCAATCTCCAATATTTGATAAGATATCTGACATTTTTCTAATGATATCTGTTGTTAAAGTGAACACTATCTAGGTTTAGAATTTTTTTTCCCAATCTGCGTATTTCCACTCCTTTGCTTGGTGGGGCCAGAATTTTTGAATGTTTCGTATTTCCCCGGTGTGCTTAACCTACTGATTCATGTCGTTAGTTTTCGTGGCCTGACTTAATTACTGCTCAAGACTCTAATTTATTGGAGATCTAAACAAAATGTTTAGATCCAACCCTTCAGATTCTTCATTTAATGCGTCAATCAGAGTTATACAGTTGCCGGTTGAGCTCTCCGTAGATGATGTGTTTTCCGGCAATACATTTCTTCTGAAATTCTCTGGCGAGGCTCTTGGGCTTGATTCCAGCGTCCCTTGTTGCACCAGGATCGCAGTAGTAATTCCCAGATTCACTATGTGCTCTTCTTCAATCACTTCAATCTGATAACATTTGGAGTTGGCGATAATTTCTCGTATGCCGTTTAGCTTCTTTCTTGCGGCTATTTTAATCAGAATTCTGCACCAGAGCAGTTTCTTTTTTGTTAACATTTCCTCATCCATTTTTTGGACTGAACCCAGTTGTGACCAATCTAGTTTAAACATCTTTCGTTCCAGCATGTTAGAGGAACAACCAATAAACGGCCCCGGACAGATTTCTGCTCCAGCTCTAAGTCGGTATCCCACCATGAGGCCGACTTGAACATAGTGTTCAGCTCCTTCTCCATGCTCAGCCGACTGGCCCCCCACCAGTTTGTTGTTAGTCAAGTATATCATGCTACACGCGTACCTTATCAAATCATGCTAGTCAAGTATATCATGCTACACACCTTATCAAATCATGATCTCTCAAGCATGATGTGGGGAAGATAAGGTACGCGTGATGTGGAAAGTCATCAAAGCACGCGTAGTCCATTTAATGCTCAACCATTGTAATCAGTGTATATATATATAACCCATTGTAACATAGAGTGATGAAGTGGAAAAAATAAAGGGAATACAAAACAATGGGCAGTTTTCTCCCGTGGACGTAGGCTAAGCCGAACCACGTAATTCGTATGCAATTGTGTTCTTTTTCGTATCTTCATTTGTCAGTTGCATTTGCCGGAGGTCCCCATTCCTCCTCAGTGTTCTCCTGCAGAGTCGCTCCTTCTCTCTCCATATTTTTGCTTCCCAATTTGAAGAAATGCATCTCATTATAGGTATTATGGAGAGTTGATTGGGAACATGGTTGATGAGATAGACCACCGTATCAAAGGCATAAGGCTAAACAAAAAGAAAATACAGACAGATAACCGCATGTATTTAATTTTGGGTACATCTGGTTGGTGAAGGGGGTTGGGCTAAATGGCTCATGTATATAACTCACAAATCTTAACTTTTTCCTTTTCTTACTTTTAATAAAATTATTAAATTTTCCAAAAAAATCAAAGGTATATGGCCAGTATGGGAGTGTGATGGAGGCATGGGAGAGTAAATCTAGACCAGTTTCAATAATATGGCGGTGATGGAGCTATGTGAACCCATTATATTCCAAACGTGTGAGGGAGAGTGGTCAAGTGGGATATGCAGCATTTAACAAGGTAGTCATCCAAAGTAATATTGTTGAGTATATCGCTTGTTGAAACACGAACACGACAACAGATTTTAAGGGAGAGATTCTTCCCTTAATTTCTATTTCACTTGTGTACAAGCTTACATCTCTTTTTTTCCTTTCTTTCTTTCTACCATTTTACATTCATGACACACCTATTTATAGACTCCTAACCCATCATGAAGATGGTTCTAGATGCTTTAAGAAAAAGATACCTTCTATTATCTTCTAAAACCTTCATCTCTTGGGCTTCAAGAAAAAGATAACTTTTACTATCTTCTAGAAATTTCTTCCACCTTCTTCATATCTTCTTCATAGGTCTTCTTCTAGAGTTTTCTTTAGTTGGGCTTTTGGACTTCCATTCTTGGCCTTCTTGGACTTGATGGTGTTGATCAACACAGATGGGATGCAGAAGCATTGCTTCGGAGTCTAATGTAAGATGAGTTTTGCTTATAAAACATGATAAAGAAGTTTGCAATTTTGGGGATTTGAATGGAGGAGGAAGTAGGGAAAGCGCAATTTATGTCCTGATGAGATTACCATAAATGGTGAAAACTGTAGTTATGGGGATTCCTCTTCACCCACTTCAATGGTTTGGTCATTGCACAAGGAGGACAAGGCCTCACATTGTGTCAGTTCCCAAAGACTTGAACAGGTTGACATATTCCGCTCGGACAATAGCAAAGAACTAGAGAAGCAAGAACCATCAATTTCAGGTGTCACATGCACTTGTTTGACATCTCTCTCTTTTAAGTACATACTTAATTGTGTAATGAATAAAGACTTCGAGTTGATGAAACAAATATTCTCAAAATTACTGCTTGGTGAAGACATGTCTGGTTGTGGCAATGGCATTTCCACTGTTTTTGCTATTTCAAATGCTATTACTAATCTGACCATTAACCTTCCTACGGCGAAAACTAGACCACACGCTACTCGTAAGACTCTGATGTTCGTGCTTAAACATTTTTTTATGTAAAGGCCAATATCAGCATTCAATCTTTTTTTTTATCAACATTCAATCTTATCAGTACTAGTAGATATATAATGTTGTTATACATGCATCCTTGCTATGGAGCACATGTTCATGTTCATGTTGATATGTCTATAAAACAGGAGATATTAGACAACTTTGAAAACTCAGAGTTTTGGTATGTTGCCACCTTTTTCTTAATGATGGATCACCTTCAGCACTGAAGAATGGATTATTACCTGTGGTAAGAGCACTCATATTATCACACCACAGAATTTGTTAGTTCAGTAAAGACCATCCAAATCTAATATAGATCAGCAGCAGTGAGACAAGAGAGTCTTCAATGCTTGTGCCTGACCATGATATAAGAATATTATATTATAACACTTGAGACACTCCGACTCCATTCAAAGTTTACCGGCTACTACACATTTTTTCAAAAGTCAATTTCGGAAAGTTTCTTATTGAAAAAATGTTATTATCTTATTTCAAATAATAATTTCCTTATCCGGTATTAACAAGCCGTTGTACTATAGTGGTGAGCATTCCCGCCTGTCACGTGTGTGACCCTAGATTAATGTGGTTTCAAATCCAACGAAATCAAGCCTGATTGCAGACGCGGCTACAAGGAGGTCAAATTCCAAGGAACTGAAGAATTCGCTGCCAAAGACAGCAAGGAGAACAAGAAGCTGCATGACCTCAACGCCTTCGACATCATCTCCTTCACTCGATTAAAATTAGAGCAGAATGGCATGGTGCCTCTACCACAACCAGCCATTGTAATAACACAAGGCACAATTCAATTTTTGTTGTTCAACGAGTTCGGCCTAACAACCCAGTGTAGGCACGGCACATAATTAATTAATTCTTGAATTAAATTGCATTTATACTTTGGAAATGAATATCATTCAGCTTGGCCATGATTATTCGCATAAACATGTACAAAGGAAAATGTTAGTTGTACCTTATTATTTGACACAATTACTAAATACAGAACCACAACCAAAACCATACACAAAATTGTTGGTCGATCATGCAAATAAGCAGTCTAAGCAGGCGCTGAGACCGTATAAGAATATGATTGAGTGGAACCGCCATCTCGAACATAGAATGTTAATGTACCAATATTTTAGTAGTAAAGTAACATAGAGTGCTAATGTTAGTGTACCAAAATTCTAAAGTAATATTTCATACATCTTAGTGTCATCGAAAATGCAATAACTACTTTGGCGTCGTAATATAAATAACTACTTTGGCGTCGTAATATAAATAGGGATTTACGATACCAAACTTTAAACCAACTAAGTCTCATAAAAAATATGAGGTCCATTCATGAATCATCTTAATAGGAAGATCCCACTAATCAATCATACATTTTTATTTCAACAACATTAAATTATCCTAAATGCAACTGTACCAAAATTTGTTGAGGTTCAAATTCTATTAATAAATGTTGAACTCAATGTATGAAATTGTACTACTAAATCCGAATGCTAAGTATGCTTAGACCAAAGTTATACCTCTAAAAGTTTGCGCTTTTAACTGGCGTCTCATGCAGCAGAGGCCTACCACCAGACAAAATCTGCAAAGCCGTCGAGTATCGAATTCGTGTATTCCGAATTTAGTGAAAAATATAAATTCATGCTTATTAAAACACATGATAAGTTGTTTTATTCCCTAAATTTCATTCAACTATATCCAAATTATATAATCTACTAAACGTACCTAAGGGTAAAAGTTGTTATCAAAAACAAAATTACCTAAGGGTCTATATATAGAGAGAGATGTATCAGGAGATCAAATTTGAACACAGAGTGTGTAGCAGCAATGAATCCAAACCCGTCGATCGAAATTGTGCCAAGAATGAATCCGGATATGAAATTCTTGGACATCAAATCTGATGCATTGTGTAGGGGAAATGCTATTAGAGAAATTGATACCATTGATGAGAAGGTTTTACGCCTTAAAGATAAAAAACGTAAGGCCTTGAATATGGTAAGGAGAGCTGATGTGAAACTCGAGGGGATTGGTGATCTGATTATGATGCGTCAAGAGCAGATTAAGGTGAGTGAGGAGCATATTAACTGGTGCCAAAAGTATATTAAGGTGTGTCAAGAGAATATTAAGGTGCGGCAAGAGGGGATTAAGGTGAGTCAAGAGGAGATGAAGTTGTATCAAGAGGGGATTAAGGAGCTTCAAGAGTGGAGACAAGATGTAATTGAGTGGAGACAAGAGGTAGTCAATGTGATTAAGGCATCCGAAAAAATTAGAATCGAAAACCTTAACATTGATGATGAGATTGAGAAACTTGAACAACGACGCAAAAAGTTGATGGTATCGATTATAGAGGATAAAAAGGTGCTGATGAAGTCATTGAAAGAGACGAAGGAATGCATGTGAATATTGTGCATCTTTATTGCTTTTTTTGTTCCTCTTCTACTTCTTATAATCTGGATTATATGTATCTTTTATTGCTTTCTTCTTGTTTGTTTAAATTAAATGTATGATGAAGACTATGTAGGGTTAAGTTTATTTCAATGAAAATGGTTATGTATTGAACAAATCTTTGCTACAGTCAGTTTTTCAACGAAAAAAGTTCATGCATGTGTACCTATCTCATGTCATGACTCATGAGTGCTTAATGGTACGAGGATTTGGCAGGAAAGATTGGTGGAAGAAAATTAGGGAATGCCCTATTCAGGCATGCTGTTGGATAATCTGTAAAACACGTAATTAAAAGGTCTTCCATCAAGCAACAATATATTATCAGAAATGGGTCTCTTGGACACACGTCCAAAAATTGGTCTTCCATCAAAACACGTAATTGCTCCTTGTGTAGATGCGGGTACGGACAAACGCTCTTGGATGCATTTTCCTAGGGGACAATTCAGTTGCGCCTCTGCAGTAGATCGTGTGATCTCCCCACAACCTCAACCGTCATCCACACCTTGGAGCCACATATGGTCACTTCAGATGCAAGAACATATTAAGGTTTTCCTTTGGAGAGTCTAGCATTGAGCATTGTGTACAAACAGCTTGAGGCTTCGTAGGGGCCTAACATCTTAGCCAGATCGTCACTCTTGCCCAGCTAATGGGACAATCCTACATATATTGCATGATTGCAATATGAGAAGCGAGACATGGCTCTCGTTAAACCTGCATATTTCTTTTCCATTCTTTAGTATTTTGTCAACTAATGCTTGGATTATAGACAATGTCTCTAGTGGTAAACAATCGCAGGAATGTAGAGCTCTCAACTATGGTACTGAATCCTTTTGGGTATAATTTTGCACCATGAACTCTGAATGTGATGATCATGCTCTTGAGGAGCCAATTTATCAGCCATCTTTAGTCTGTAAGTTGATTTTACCATGAATCTTCCTCCATCTTCCCAGTACCATGCATCATGTTCCTGCGTAAGTTTCAGTTTTTCTGATACTAGAGCTTTCAATGATGTTAGTCTTTCATGTTCCCAATCTCGAAGAGGACGTCTAAAAGTTATTTCCCAAGAGTTCTGAGATTGATCTGTTACTGTGTCCCTCACCAGAGCATGCTTCATATCTGATAATTTGTACAGGTCCTGATACTTCACTGATAGGCAGCTTTCATTTGTCCAGTTCATGTTCCAAAATGAGGCGAGCATTCCATTACCCAGTTTGAATTTCAGATTCACTTCGAACCAATGTTCTTCTGCGACAATTTTCCAGGCATCTGACCAGAACTTAGAAACCCCAGCCGGCATAGTTAGCAGAGTGAAGTCCTCTAGTTGGCCAGTCTGTTTCAGATACTTTGTGCTGATGATTTTCGCCCACAGGCCTTCTAGTTCATTTCTAAGCCTCCATAGCCTTTTAGATAATAGTGAGACGTTCATTGCTTCAGTGTCTCTAATCCCCAGACCCCCTGATTTCATTTCTGTACACAGTATCTTCCATTTTACCCACTGAATAGGTTTGCTCCTTGATTTTGAGCTCCTCCATAGAAAATTACTTAACAATTTTCTGATTCTCTGCATCACAGTCTTTGGCATCTTAAACATTGACATATAATACACTAGCAAGCTCATACACGATGACTTTATCAGCGTTAGTCTTCCAACAAAGTTTAGAAACCTCGAATCTCACTTCTTTATCATGTCCTTTAGATCCTGCATCAAGGGTTCCCACAATTTTATTTTCCCTGAGTTATCCCCTACTGGCAAACCAAGGTGGATAAATGGAAACGTTCCAGTTTGACAGTAGTGTAGGATATCAGCTATATTTCTCAGCTCCAGTCCTTCCATATTCTGGCCCCTAAACCCTAACCCCTAAACCCATCAATAGTATCAATTTCTTTAATAGCATTACTTCTCCTACAGAATGCATCAGATTTGATGTCCAGGAATTTCATATCCGGATTCATTCCTGGCACAATTTCGATCGACGGGTTTGGATTCATTGCTGCTACACACTCGCTGTTCAAATTTGATCTCCAGATACATCTCTCTCTATATATATAGACCCAAACTTGGGGGATGATTAAGAGAGACGACTATGTTTTCGGGATCTGCTTTCATCGGTTCCCATTAATTCTATCTTCAACAGATGTTTCTATTAGTGATCCATCATAATCCTAAGATAACTTTAAGCATCTTATGGAGGTTGCACTGTAGTTTGCAACAGCTTATGTAAGCAGCTTATGGAGCTTACACTGCAGTTTTATTTTTTTGAGTGTTTGCCAGAACTGCTTCAACTTCTGCTTCTGCTTCTGTGGTACAAAAGCTGTTATGGCCTTTAATCCAAAAACAGAGACGGAGATGCTTCTTAGGGGTGCACAAATTACCCGGACCCCGATGGGTTACCCGAACCCGGACTCGATACTTCGAACCCGATACCCGCGGGTATTGGGTATTGGGTATCGGGTTCGGGTACTTTTTTAGCTAGCCGAAAAAATCGGGTTCGAGTAATGGGTACTGGGTACCCGATACCCGGACCTGATAGGTAAAAAATTAAAAAAAATCGGGTTTGGGTCGGGTTACCCGAACCCGACTCGACTTTTTAAGGAAAAAACGTGTAAATTTCGAACCCGAACCCGAACCCAAAAAAATGAATAAAAAATAAATAAATAATAGAAAAATGGGTACCTAACCGGGTACCCGATACCCGACGGGTATCGGGTACCCGAACCCGGATTCGGGTATCGGGTACTTGGCCGGCTCCAAAGTGTTGGCCACCGGGGGCCCACTGAACCTGCACCGCATAGTAATTCGGGAAGGATTCGTCACTTAGTATTCGTGACCTATATACAACCTCGGGTTAGGCAGGGTTTGCTGGGTTTTTTTGGGGTTAATCATGTCAACCACTCGTTTGGTGTTCGACTTTTTAAAAATCATCTGCCCGGGGTTTATGGTCCGGGCAAGGACAATTGCGGGGCTACTATCGAATTTTTGTCCCTCCTGAAAGAAGGTTTACAGAATCCCAGAGTTGGCCGAAAAGTGAAATTACAAATTTACCCCCACTTCCCAATGTTCATCTCGGAGGAGGTGTGCGGCACCTGAGCGTACGTTCCGGCGTACGCCGCCTTGTCCAGCTCCGACGGATTATCATCCTCGTCGAACTTCAAAAACTTAGTGGTGTCCACGGTGATGTCCTCCAACACCAACGTCTCCTCCGCTTTCCCCTTCTTCGACTTATCAACCTGAAACCTCACAATCTTGTCGAGTTTTAGTGGGAACAGAATCTCTGCCTTGGGCGCGATGGTGGCCGTACGGATAATCCTCGCCTTGGCCGACTGTGCCGGCGGCCTGTAATCCAGCCACGGAAGATCGATCCTCTCCAGATCATACCCCATTTTTAGATATCCAAACCGTCACGTGCACTAGCTGCGCGTTCTCGTCGTAGAAAAGGAACGCAACGTTCACAAATTCCGGATCGGTGATCTTCTTGTCGGGCACTTTGCTGCTCGTTCTTCTGCCTGCCTGCTATCCAAACAGTCCTTCACTTTATAAATAACGATTTTATAAAGTGCTAAAGGGCAAATTGGTAAATGATACAATTTCTGGCCGAAATCCTACTATAATCCTCCTGATACCTAACGGGCAGTTACAGTTGTCCCTCTTAAAATGCATTTGTTACCGAACAGCATTACTGAGGATTACTGAAGGATTCCCTGGGTTATCCTACAGTTTTCCGAAACCAGGTTTATTTTGTCCTGGATACCAAACTCAGCCTAAAGAAATTGAGTGTGAAAATTGCTAGAAGGTGGGTTATACCCCTTACCAAAGAAGGTAAAGGGTGCAGAGTAAAGGAGTTGGTGGGAGCGGATAAGGAAACAGATAGAAAAAATGAAATACTTTTTGATGATTATCAGTGTCTTAAGTTTTAAAAGTAGTAAGCATCTTATGGAGGTTGCACTGTAGTTTGCAACAGCCTATGTAAGCAGCTTATGGAGGTTACACTACAGTTTTGTTTTTTTGATTGTTTGCCAGAACTGCTTCTACTTCTGCTTCTGCTTCTGTGATGCAAAAGCTGTTTTGGCCTATAATCAAAAAGCAGAGGAGGAGATGCTTCTTAGGGGTGCACAAATTACCCGGACCCGATACCCGAACCCGGACCCGATACTCGCGGGTATTGGGTATCGGGTTCGGGTACTTTTTTAGCTACCCAAAAAAATCGGGTTCGGGTTCGGGTTCGGGTAATGGGTACTGGGTACCCGATACCCGGACCCGATAGGTAAAAAATTAAAAATAAACGGGTTTGGGTCGGGTTACCCGAACCCAACCCGACTTTTTAAGGAAAAAACGTGTAAATTTCGGGTTCGGGTGGTTCGGGTAACCCGAACCCGAACCCATAAAAATGAATAATAAATAAATAAATAAATAATAGAAAAATGGGTACCCGACCGGGTACCCAGCGGGGTCGGGTATCGGGTACCCGAACCCGGGTTCGGGTATTTTTTTTAAATACCCGAACAAATCGGGTTCGGGTAGGACACTACCCGGACCCGAAATCCGATTGTGCAGGCCTAACTTGCGTCTGCGGTGGAAAAATTAGCGGTGACATTTTTGAAAATAAACGAAATATATATGTAATACCATATTACTCTTGAAAATTATTTATATAATTAAAATATACCATTTTAATCGAATTGTAAGGGTAAAATTGAACTTTCCTTATATAAA
>JAOYMZ010063186.1:0-12807 GCA_025802335.1 Pinguicula primuliflora
GGAATGTGGGTGTCACCATTAAAACCTTGAGCCCAAGGTGATAGGTTCTCCCCACAATTCCTATTTAAACTAGTCCATCTATGGTTTCACAATCGGTATGGACAAATACTTCTAACACCTTCCCTCAAGTCCGACTAGGCAAGCATTGTCGGACTTGAACGTCACACCGAAGAATTTTTTAGAAGAGCGGAAGCGTATACAGGCCGGATTTCTTCGGTCGTTAGACCATTATCGGCTCCGATACCATGATAAATTTCATATAAACTGGGCCGGCCCGAACTAACTGCGAGTCAACGGCCGCCCGACCCATAACACTCGGGTCAACGGGCTTTGAATAAATTGAGCCTAGGGACAACTGGGTCTCATGTATACAGGTATGCGTGTGGGGCTAAGTTGGTAGAAATGTGGGTGTCACCATTAAAACCTTAGGCCCAAGGTGATAGATTCTCTCCACAATTCCTATTTAAACTCCTTGTCTCACACTTACACTTTCGGTGTGGGACAATAACTCTAACACAGGGATCAAAATCCTAATCACGGAAATGGATTTTTCTTGCAGGTCATCAAAGATTTGTCTAGCGGTGAAATAAAACAGGCATCCAGCTTGTTCGACTGCGATGTTACCCTCGACGAGTATATGATCAAGAGCTACAAGAAAACAGCCTCCCTGATTGCTGCCAGCGCCAAGGGATCCGCAATTCTCAGCGGTGTCGGCAGTGAGATCGCAGAGCAGATGTATGAGTTCGGGAAGAATCTTGGTATGTGCTTTCAGTTAGTGGATGATATACTTGATTTCACTGAATCAGCAGAGCAACTTGGCAAGCCGGCTTGTAGCGACTTGGCACAGGGAAATTTGACTGCACCGGTTATATTGATCCTGGAGAAAGAACCACGGCTGAGGGAAATGATCGAATCCCAGTTCAGTGAAAACGGATCTCTGGAGGAGGCTATCGAAATTGTCAAGAATTCAGATGGTATCGAGAGGGCGCGAGAGCTGGCGAAGGAGAAGGCAGATGAAGCTATTCGAAATCTAGGATGCTTGCCCCCGAGTCCATTTAGATCTGCGCTGGAAAAAATGGTGGAATATAACTTGGAACGTGTCGTGTGAGATGAACGGACAGGATGTTGTTATCTTTGTGGGAGTACCGTGGAATAAAACCAGCTGATGGCTGCACTGCATCTGCATGCTTGTTTATTTTGGTTTTGGTTTTGGTTTTGGTTTTGGTTTTCGCCTTGGGCTTCCTTGCAATTGCTCATCCAGTTAAACATTTGTATTATGTAAGCCTACTTATTAATGAATAAATAATAAAAATATTGAAATTTGATTATAATCCGCAACCCATCTTTTGATCCATGCTAATTGCGGTCGTTGAATTATTATCTGACGGCTTAAATTAATTAGTTTCATTCGGCACTTTACACTCAGTATGAAAAACTCTTACTAGATATTCAATACGCTTAGCCACCGAGGCGCTTGCCCAGGCGCCCTGTGCGGCTGTTGATTTAAAAAAAATTCAAAAAAAAATTGTTTTGCCCAAGCGACTGCGCGTCGCCTAGGTGGCCTGGGCGCTGGGCGGCCCAAAAATGCTCTAGGACCGCTCAGCACATTCTCAAACAGTGACTATTAGTTAATAGTTATTACTTAATGAGGATTGCTATTTGTATAACTTACAAACCGAAACCATGGACCGAACGGAACAAAATAAGCACACAAAACACTTGGGTGGGTGGGTGTTATGTGGGGGCCACAGCAAGATTTGGGAGGATTCAGTTTATATTTCGGTCTGATGGTAGTCGGCTAAGTGTTTCTCATATTTAATACTCAATTTTTAATATTCCGGTGTCGATTTTGAGAATGCTCTCGAACTCTCTCCCTTGAACAGTGATTTCCGAACCTCATCTCCGGCGACATCTGTGCTTGATCTTTTGTGCTTTTCTCATCACTTTGCTTGTAGATTCTTTATCTACTAAAGGCTAAGGCAAAAAAGACCCCTCAAGCTCGATGGAAATTGACTCAGGGCAAGAGCTCCGCTCGGCGGAGGGTCAGAATCCGACAACAACAAAGGTGAAGGACAAACCACCGATAGCTACAGATATGGGTGTTGAGATGGATACTGGGAATGCAATTTCTGATACTCCGGCTAAGTCACCTCTGAGTTTCAAGGACAAATTTCTGCAAAGACTTCAAGAGACACACCCTCAAGTATCTTTCGCTGGTCTTCACGCTAAGCCTATTACTCTTTTGGAGGGGGATGTAAGGCATGGAATCACAAAAGGGGTTCCCTCCGTTGATTTTTCGGAAAATGTTCATCGACAGATTTCAAACAATCTTGCTTATAGTCTCATATTGAAGCCATTGGGGAGGAATTTCAACTACCGAACACTGTACCAAAAACTCATGGATCTATGGAAACCCTAAGGAAATATACATCTTATGGATCTGGCAGATGGATTTACCTTACTGAAGCTAGATGGAGAAGGGGATTACACAAAAATCCTAACCGGGGGCCCCTATCAACTAATGGGTCACTACCTTCACATACATCCTTGGGAGAGGAATTTTAGTACGAAAGAGAAGAATCTGTCTTCAGTGGCGATCTGGGTACGTCTCCCTGGTTTGCCCCCTGATTATTTCCAAGAAGACCTCCTCAAGGCTATTGTGGAGCCTATAGGTGTTTTTCTTAAGGCAGATAATCATACGCTACAAGCGGAGAGAGGGAAATATGCGCGAATTGCAGTCAAGATAGACCTGAGTAAACCCCTCATCCTTAATCTTCTGGTAGATGGAAAAGCATATGCTGTGCAGTACGAGGACTTATACAATATATGTTTTAGCTGTGGTAGATACGGACACAATAAGGAATCATGTCCATATGAGCGACAGTCCTCTCCTCCTCCATTGGTGATGACAAAAATGGCTGGTCAGCCTGCAACGAGGGAGCCTCAGATTCCAGAATCAGACAAAGCCAGAATGGCACTCTCCAATACATGGGGGGATGAAAGTAATCTGTCTGTCAAGGATCCACCTTCCCTTACGGACCATGGTCCTTGGTTATTGGCGGAAAAGAGGACCAGGCGTCAACAATTAAATCCAAATGGCCCGTTCTATGGACAGCCTAAACACATAGCACAAGTTGGAGGGAAAAGACCCCAGCAACCTTTCCCGTATGTCACACCCTCGCATTTTCAGGCTCTCAGTGTCAATGAGCCATCAGAGGCAGAATCATCTTTCAAAAGGAACATAGGGAATGATAAGTCTCCTCTGTTTGTTTAAGTGGGATTTAACATTAATTTTTCAGTCCTTGCAGGTTCAAGTAACACAAATAAACGAGTTCGGAAGGTACAGAATACTAAAGAGCCCCTACATCAGAAGAAACGAGGCTCACCAGTTCTTCATAAGGCCTTGAGAAAACAGTCAAGCATGCACATGTAGCCTCGAGTTCAGACAATCAGACGGAAATTGATGGAGTGCTTCCAGTGGTTAAGACCCCTATTTCATCTCGGGCTCCCCCCAGACCCCCAGGAAGAAATCAAATGACCCGCCTGGATTCTATGTGGGGCAACAAGGGTGTTTGAAGTTCAGAGCACCCTCAGAGGTGCCACTCACTATGGATCTTACGGCTGATCTCCCCTCCCCATTTATGGATACTTCGGAGGATGGGAAAGAAAGTGAAGAGTTAGTGTCACCCCTCGCACAAGGATAAGATTTCAGGGAGACTCCCTCCTTCTCATCTCTTAATTATTTCTATGGCGATAAACATTCTTTGTTGGAACTGTCAAGGCATATTCAATGTTACTATCCAAGCAACTCTTGATTTCTTCCTTTTGACGTACAGGATTGACGTGGCTATGATTTTGGAGCCAAGGATTAGTGGAGAAGAGGTTGATCGGATTGTCAAAGCTAGTTAATTTCCATCCTCTCATTGCATTGAGGCAGTGGGCTTTTCTGGCGGAATATGGCTTATGTTGAAAGACGGGATCCAAGTTAGAATCTTGGAAAATAATTGGCAATATATTCATGCCAGTATAACCACCCCAAACGGCTTATCCTTTCTCTATACCATAGTTTATGGGAGTCCTCAGAAAATGATCAGGAGGACACTCTGGCCAGCATTGCATAATTTAGCCAACAACATACAGACACCATGGATGCTCTTAGGTGATTTTAATGCAATCACTGATACTGCGGAAAAATTAGGAGGACGGCTGAGTAGGGGCTGCCGTAACTTCTGTAATTTTATAGCTGCAAATCATCTCCTTGATCCTGGGTACACTGGAGCTAAATACACATGGAGAAGAGGCCTTTGTATGGAATGTTTGGACAGGGTACTAATTAACAGTCAGGCTGCCAGTGTTTTCTCTAGTCTATCTGTTCAGCATACGGCACGTATTTCCTCTGACCACAGCTGTCTGGTTGTAAGCATCCAAGGAACTCCTTCTCCATCGTGATGTGCTAACCGCCTGCGTTATCTCAGTTGCTGGGACATTCACCCTGGGTGGGATGACTGGTTTGCTGAAATATGGCCACAAGATGCCTCTTTTCAGGATGCATTGGACATATTTTTCAACAAAATCAGCGACTGGAAGAAAATCTTTGGGGACTTAAACCTGCAAAAGAGAAGGTTGTTAGGAAGGATTGCTGGAATACAAAATGTATCACCACAGGATCACCATCCGGGCATATCCAAGCTGGAAATAGCTCTGCAGATGCAACTAGAGGAAATACTCTCTCAGTAATATGAGCTCAAACAACAAAATAGGCGAGCGATTTGGATAGTACAAGGAGACAGAAACATCCAGTATTTTCACTCTATCCATCGCCAAAAGACAACACTGGGTAAAATGCAGAGATTGCAACTCTCCGATGGTACTTGGACTACGGATAGCAAGAGAATATCAAGAGAAGTGACATCCTATCATGCAAATCTCTATCGTGCAAGTGCTTCAGCACCAGCTGATGCTTTTCTAGTACGCAATGCTTTTCTAGAACTGTCCCCAGAGGCCCTAAGGTCGCTTGAACAGCATGTTACTATAGAGGAACTTCATCGCGCTACTTTTGATATGAACCCTCACAAAGCTGCTGGCCCTGATGGTCTAACTCCTAGTTTCTATCAGCATAATTGGGAAGCCATAGCGCATCAACTTCATCATATGGCTCAGGAGGCATTCAGCACTGGGAAGCTAGACCCTGCTCTGAACAAAGGAATCATAGTGCTTGTCCCAAAGATCAAACCCCCTCAGTTAGTTGCCCACTTTCGTTTGATAACACTTATCAATGTGGGAATCAAGATCATAACTAAACTGATCGCAAATCGTATGAGTAAGATTATGGCAGAGCTAACACTACCCACACAGACAAGCTTTATTAAAGGACGTAATATCACCGAGAATATAGCTATAGTGCAGGAGGCTGTGCATGAGATCGGAACAAGGAAGAAGCGGAAGAGATGGATGGCAGTAAAGGTAGATCTTTCGAAGGCCTTTGATATGCTTAGATGGGAATTTATAGTAGAAACTCTGGTACAGGTTGGATTTCCTACACCCTTGATAAGTCTCATTCATAACTCCCTATCCAGTAGCTCCTTGCAAGTCTTATGGAATGGGGAACTGGGAGAAAGCTTCTCTCCGCAGAGAGGGGTCAGACAGGGGGATCCCATATCCCCATACTTATTTGTTCTATGCATGGAGAGGTTATCTCATCTGATTAATTCAATGGTAGCTCAAGCAGAGTGGAAATCGATGCTTTTTGGTCTTCAGCATTTCGAACTCTCTCATATTATGTTTGTAGATGATCTCGTCCTCTTTAGTGAAGCATCTGTAGATCAGGCTTCTATCATCCAAAAAACTCTTGGAATATTCTCATGTCACTCTGGGCAGAAGGTAAATGGAGACAAGTCTAGTATCCTACTTCCACCTGGTCTGGACAAAAATGTGGCGCAGCGAATCTGTGATACCCTCCAGGTCAAGAGGACATATTCATTCGGTTCATATCTAGGAGTGGAAATCCAGCAAGGCAGACAAAGTAGAGGATCCTATAAAAAAACTAGTTGAAAAAGTAGGGAATAAGGCCCGGTCTTAGAGCACACGGCGTATATCGATGGCTGGACGAACCATCCTCTGTAAATCGGTTCTAGAGAGTCTTCCTACTTACACTATGCAATCAGTTCTTCTCCCAAAGACAACGTGCAGGGACATAGAAAAGATCCAGCGAGCTTTTTTGTGGGGAGAGACTGGGGACATAAAACCGGTTCACCAAGTTTCATGGGAATCCATATGTCAACCTAAAGCTTGGGGGGACTGGGACTTCATAAACTGCGGGAACACAACATTGCTCTACTCCTTAAACTGGCTTGGGATCTCATATCTTCGCAACCAAAATTATGGAAGCAGATCTTCTTAGCCAAGTATAATCTGCAACAGGTTGATCTCTCAAGAGAATTTCCACCTAAAAAAGGTTCTCCTTTATGCAATCAACTCCAAAAAATTTGGAGCATATTCTGCAATGGTCTTTCATGGCAGATAGAAGATGGACGATCATGCCGTTTTTGGACGGATAGTTGTCTCCCTTCACACATCATTTTGAAGGATCAGGTATGTCACCAACTAGACTCTATTAACATGGATGATCGGGTATGCTCTTTTGCTCTTCCAACAGGAACATGGGATCTGTTTCGGCTAGGTGACATCCTGCCACAGCATCTGCTAGAAGAGATTGCAACAATTCCTCCACCCATGAGTGACAGAGGACCAGACCGCAGATGCTGGCATCCAGACTCTAGAGGGATATTTACAACAGCGTCGGCCTATGAATGGCTATCCAATGGCAATGCAGATGTGCACGATCCTATATGGAGGAAGATATGGAGGTTGGAACTACCAGAGAAGATCAAATTGTTCCTTTGGAAACTTTTGAAAGGAGCCATGTGGACTAACCATGAGAGGTTTCGGCATGGACTGTCTGAAAAACCGGCATGCCACCTTTGCTCACAGGAGGAGACTCTACTCCATGTCCTACGGGACTGCTACTGCAGCCGAATGGTGTGGACGGAAACTGCCACATACCTGCCATCATCCTTCTGGAATGAGGTACAATCACATATCTGGATTGAACACAATCTGAACTCATTGATATTGTAGGAAGGTATCGGTTGGGCAGCTTGGTTCTCTCAAACCTGTTGGTTGCTCTGGACCAATCGTAACTCGGAAATCTTCAAAGGTACACGGACACAGACATCCAGCTTAAGGCCAAGAATCACAACTATGGTTCGAGAAACACACTGAGTCTTCATACTAGCTCAAAGGAAAAAATTTCCAAGACTCCAGCTTTCACAAGTTCATTTTACTGATGTGGAATCATCACCATCAAATGTTCAGCATCAGCACCGAATAGGAACGGGATCTTTCAAACTCTACACAGATGGTGCAGTGTCCTTAGTCAAGAATATGGCTAGCATTGGGGGAGTAATCCTAGACGAGAAAGGAAATCAGGTTCTGCATTTCTCCAGGAAGATTGGCCGCTGTAGTGTTTTAAATGCGGAGCTCTGGGCAATTTTTCACGGGTTGCAGTTGGCTTATGCTCACAGCTGGACTCACATCATCTGCTACTCGGATACCATCCTAGCCTTGGATCTTATTCACCAGGAAAAGCAACTGGAATGTTCACCTACAATTGTTAGGGACATTGGCAAGTTGTCCAAGCTATTTTCCAGGATTGACTTCAGATATGTCCCCAGACATAACATCCAAGCTTATTCCTTAGCAAAAGCAGGCCTCTCCTTCCCGGATTAGGTGATGAGATTGACTTCTCTTGGGCTGCAACTGCCACGTTCAGCAATCGCACAAGTTCAGACGGTCCCGTTGTTGGCCTCTAATCAATTGCTCAATCTAGAACAACAGCTTTTTATTTTTCAGCCACCCTAAGATGTGTTCTTCTGTGTAATCTAGCATGAAATGCCTCCCTAATATGTTAAAAAAAATACTCAATTTTTACTTCCGTAGAATATTAATTATTTTGAAAATAAAAAAGTTAATTATAAAATATCCATATTAAATAATTTTATTTTTATTTATTCTGTAAAATCAAGTTATAATTGGTTTTGCTATTATTTCCAAACACGAACACCAAATGTAATGAAATGAACATTCAGGCAAACACATAATCTAACCGAACGACGAGAAACAAATGAACCTTCAGGCAAAAATCTACAATTATGCTCAATAGTGAAAGGAGTATGAACAACCCACCAGAATGAAAAAGCCCAACAATGAAGGAGTTAAACGAACCCAAAGCCAATCGATGCAGACGATGGAGTAAGACGGGGCGACGAGTTTGATGAAGCCAATTGCATCGGGCAAGGGTGTGAGTGGCGGGAGGGTGTGGGAGATCTGGTGGGTAAGATGAGGGATCAGGTGCTGGACGATCAACGATGAGGAGCTTGCTCAAAATTGAAAATGGACATATAGGGTTCGGCAGAGGAAGGCCGCGTTTTGTGAAGGTTTGTCGAAGATGCTTGGTCGTTTGGTGAGCTTGATTGTAGGTATATAATTTATTTTTTACTTTTTGTCTTAGGTTTCTTTTGCAATTGTTGATCCAGTTAAACGGTCAATACTTTGTATTAGGAAAACATTATTTGTTGACATCGTTATGTGTCAATAATTACAACCACAAATAAAATAAAAAAATAAATATAAATAATAAAATTTGTGATTGTGATGGTGCCATATCATAATGTCAAATAAATAGTATTAAATAAGTATGTATGAATAGCGTTGTCTTCGTATTATGTACGGAATAGTCTACTTGACATCCAATATCTATTCATCTGACACTAGAATTCCAATAAAAAAAAATAAGATTAATAGAGGAGTTAACTGTGGAGCCAACTTGCTGTGTCCATTATGTAGTCAAAGACCACATTTCACGGAATGATAAGATAAGTAATTTCCGTAAAAATTCTATTTTGAAATCTAACTTTGTATTTAATTTTTGATTTATTTTTATTGTTCTTTTATTTAAAAGAAATTAAAAAAAGAAGAAAAGAAATAAAATACTAAACCGTCTTAATACCTTCTAATTAAGTCAAATTGTCGGAAGACTTTGTATCTCACCGTCAAGAAAAAACTCAATCTCATTGCAAACCCGAAAATCTCGACTCGAATCTCCTTCAACACGATGGAAAAATCGTCGAACACGCATACACGAAAATACGTTCAAATTTCTGGGATCAAATATCCAGCGAAAATGCCTCAAATATGCACACGAACTACTCTTCGCGAAAAGGAGGAGCAGTAACAGTTTAAAAAGAACTTGCTGAAATGCTGCATGTCGGAAATGGTGCGGACGGCACGAAAACATCGAGAAATGTGGTTGATGGTGGGAGATGATTCCGGTGGACACATTGCATGTCATTCCCATCTCGGAATCTTACGGTAGGCATTTTAAATGAAATTTGTACATTGTTACATGATTACATGACTCCATTAGTCGGGTTTGGAACTAACCCCATATTATCAATCTGCAGTTTTGTTAGATCAATTCTCTTGGAGATTTTGTTTGATTGTGTGAAACATATACACTGGTGCCCATATGCGCTAATGCACCTAAACTGTTCAACATTCCAACATACCTATCATCGGAGGTCTATGATAACGCGCATGTGGAGTTCCCAGTGAAGGTGACAGTGCGCCAGTTCTTGCGGGTTATAGGGGAGATAAATGAGAGTTTGACAAAATAGGAGCTCGCCCAAATCCGAAAAAGCTGTTTCCGGCATTTAGTGGATTTGGACGATTCTTGAACGTCACAACGAATTACATTCCCCGGACAACTTGTCCATTTCTTAATGCTAAGACGAATCGATACGTCAAAGCGGATGTAGATATGGTTTTTGATAGATAGGAAATCAATCCATTTCAGTATCCATGAGTTTGCAATAGTGAAAGGGTTGAAATGTTCGAAAAAGCTAGATCCGGATAATTGTGCGCGTGATAATCGAATAAGAGATGAGTACTTCAAATAACTCACGCACCTCCTGTTTAAAGACCTCAAGAAGAAGTTGATGGAATTGACCGATAAAAAAAGAGGATAACGATGAGGTGCAATTATATGAGGATAGGGCTCAAACGAAGAAGAGAAAGAGGACGAAGTCTGATGCGACTGTCGAGCTGCAATTGTTTGAGGACAGGGCCCAGATGCGGAAAATGAAGAAGAAGCAGAAGTATCACAAGAATGCGACTGATAAGGAGATAAACTTGCTGTGAGAATGGTAAATGATATGCCTACGTTTAATGCCTATCCGTGGGACGATAAAGCTTACGTGGAGATCGTCCATAGCGTCGGTCTTAAAGACCTTAGGGTCAAGTACTCAAAGTACCGTAAACGAAGACAAAAAGAGACTTACACGCTGACAGATTTTCAATTTTCTTTCATGTGAGTCGTTTATCATTTATTGATGTTTTCGTATATAGAGTTTAACGTGAAGATTTAACTAAGAAGTATGTATATTCCATTGAAATAGATTTGGGCATTGGAGGCAATTACCAAGTTCTACCCAATGTGTAGCAACTGTATAGGTGATGAAAGCACGATGAGGTTTCCCAGATGCCTGAACTGGAGTTGCTGTCCGACGATGAGCAATCAGAAAAAACTCATTGATGCTTTCCACAACAAAAAGGTAAGGAAACACATGCCTCGATCTGGGGTGACATTTACTTGCATCTCCGTATACGGGCTCAAACAGTAACATTCATAATTCTAATAATCACGTCTGTCCTAGTTCACCCACCCTACGTATACGAGGTCAGAATTGAAGTGCCGGGTACAGCAGCTACCAGTAGTCTTCTATTTTCGAAAGTATTTTTTGGTATTCAGTTTTGTGCATTTAAAATATTTAATATTTAATTTATATTAAATTATTTTTAATATTTTATGTTAGGATATATTCTAATAGATAATTTTGACGGTTCTAATAGATAATTTTGACGGTTCTAATTTTTTTGACCGGTTTTCCGGGTCGAGATCACAAATTCCTGATTTAAATTTACCTCCGGAGTATGTCGAGCCGAGCTCATCAACTCAAAATTCCGATTATTCACATGAATCATATTCAAATTATTCGCAATATCCATTTGCGTTAAGCCAAGATATGTGGTCTCAACCAATGAGTCAAGGAGGTTATCCTCAACCATAATATAGCTGGATGTTGCCTTAAAGTAATGCAGCTGATAACTTGTCCCCTATTATCGATCCGGAAGGCGATACATCAGATATTGATGTAGACGCCATTAATTCTGAACAGACACCGAAGATGAGGGAGAGGATATGCAACCTATTTCGGTGTGGCCAGGCGTAGTTCACATGTATGATGGATCATACATTCCATATTACCAGATGACAAGTCCTATGATGGGAGACTCAATGAATATTCCACCGCCATTGAGCGCAAAACGTTTCAACGAAGACACAGGTCTACTTGAAGTGGGCCAACTGTTCAGAGATAAGCCTCATCTTCAACATTCAGTAACGAAGTACCATATTATGGTTGCGAAAAAGAAGTTTTTGGTGATTAAGAGCGATAAGAAACAGTGGTATGTTGAATGCAAGCATCCTTCCGAAGGTGATTGGGGGCTCAGTGCGCTTTACAGACCCGATGGCTGTAAATGAGAAATAACTTATATCGGGCCAGCGCACAGGTGCGATCCTAATGTGGTGACCGAGTATCACAATCTGACAAAGGCATTTGTGGCACATGATTTACGTGGCCTAGTCCGTAAAGATGCAAGTAATACAAATTTATTTTTTTGTGCTTTTCTTATATATATACGACCGTAATTTGATGAATACATTGTTATTTTTTAGGCTTCACGGCGTACAAGGCTCAGCAGTTGGTGCAAAACAGATATGGATTTGAAATCCGTTATTCAAAGGCTTGGTGGACAGTCCAACGTGCCTTTGAAATCGAGCATGGTACGTAGGCGTCTGGTGTTGCACAACTATCCACCTATCTCGCAGCACTACAACATTGGGATCCAACACATATTGTGGATTTGAGACTTGAGGATACTAACAACCAAATGGAGAAGGAGCTGAAATATATGTTTTGGGCCTTGCATCACTGCTGTCCTGTTCTGTCTGTAGATGGAACACATTTATACTGTCCGTACAGATTGAAATTACTTGTTGCGGTAGCATTAGATGTCAGTGGACACATATTGGCAGGTTCATTTGCATTAGTAGATGAAGAGACCACTTAGGCGTGGCGTTGGTTTCTCGAGAACGATGGCCCCATCGTACGTCCATAGCACATGGTGAGGTTCTGGAATATGACTCATCTCCTCATCAGTATATGGGGTGGAAATAAACTGTAAAAAATAAAATAAAAATTAAAATGGAACTTATAATTTATAATAAAATGAAGGCAGATAGATAATAAAAAATAAGATTATATCTGAGAGGCCCCAACGACATCCAAGTGCAGCCGCAGCATTGAAACTCTGTGCGACGCAGTTGTTCCACTTCTCGTCCATGTCAAAAAATGATTTCCGAATACCTCAGGAATATGTGCACGTCTCATTACTATGTGAGATGGAATGGTCCTAGTAGGGATCGACGCAATGGAGATGAACTGTGAATATTCCCATATTTGCAACAATTTCATCGTGTTGCCCAAATTCTTGAAGTTATCCACATGAATCCTGCACATGTTGTGGTACAGGCAACACAACAACGCACTATCCCAACTGTACATGGGTATCGTCGCAAAATCCCTTATGTACATCAACAAATCAAAAGATATCCTACCTCCGCTACGA
>JAOYMZ010063197.1:0-12806 GCA_025802335.1 Pinguicula primuliflora
CGACTTTATCACCGTTTAATTTAGTTTCATATTTTCCCCTTGGGTTAAGTAGTCCTAAATAGGGTTTTAGAAAATTTTGGCGACTTCGTCGCCGGAACCGGAACTAAACACGGGGCTTATGATCTTCTATGCATAAGCTTTCTAACGATGTGCCCAATTCTGTCAACGGGCAATCCTAGTGGCCGGAATTGAAAATGCATGTATAAAATCATGTCACTGGAACCTGCCCCTAATTTAAATTAGGTATATTTTAAATATTATTTGCGTACTTTATGGTACCTCTATTTTTTTAATTTCAAATGGGCACCCTCTGTCTACAAATCCTGGATCCGTCCCTACAAAGAAGAAACTTCGACTGGTGGCCAAGCTCAAGCTCTCGATGGGTGAATGGTCCACAGACTCTTCGGTGATGGCCAATGAAATCACTATCTTCTATAGAAGGCTGTACCGAGACTCGAAGAGACACCCCTCCCAGAGATATCCATGTTGTGACTTCCCGCATTATTTACTGTTGCAACAAGTCAGGTAAACCAAGTGGTGTCGGCTGAGGAGATAAAGAAAGCCACATTTGATATTGGGGCTCAAAAAGCAGCTGATCCGGATGGGCTAAAACCAAGCTTTTTCCAATATAACTTGGACACCATTGAGGACTCTTTGATTGCGCTCATACATGATGGTTTTAATTCAGGAATGTTGGATCACTCACTTAACAAGGGGATTGTCGTGCTGACGCCGAAAATTATGCCTCCCACTCAAGCGTCACATTTTCGCCCCTGACTTTGATCAATGTCTGTGTCAAGATCACCTCTAAAATCATAGCAAACAGGTTGCAGGTTATCATGCCAGAACTTACTCTACCAACCCATCAAGTTTTGTCAGAGAGCGGAATATTGTGGACAACATTGCTATGTTTCAAGAGGCTATACATGAAATTCAAACAAGCAAGAGAAGGATAAGATGGATGGCGCTGAAAATAGACCTCTCGAAAGCATTCAATATGATCTGTTGGTCCTTCATCAGGGAGACCCTCACAGGGGCTGGTTTTCCTATTGCTTTGATCAACCTAATAATGAATTCCCTAACAAGCAGTTCATTGCAGGTACTATGGCATGACGAACTTGGAGAAAGTTTCAGCCCACAACGCGGAGTCCGACAAGGAGACCCAATCCCTCCATATCTATTCGTGGTGTGTATGGAGAGGTTATCTCAAATCATTACCTCGCTGGTTACACAGAGGTAATGGGAACCAATGGTCTTTGCACAACAAAACTTCCCCTTATCGCGTATCATATTCATTGATGACGTAGTACTCTTCGGGGAAGCGTAAAGGGAGCAAGCTTCAGTTATACATGGCACACTGCAGACTTTCGCCCTCCATTCGGGACAGAAGATCAATAGAGACAAGTCCTGTATCTTTCTATCTCCGAGGATTGAACAAACCATAGTGCAGGATATTTGTGGCACTCTCAATGTGTGAAGAGTCGATCCATTTGGTGAATACCTGGGCACTTCTATCCATACTTCCCCTCCATATAGGAGACACTTCACCAAGCTGATAACCAAAGCCAAGGATGGAGCAAAATGTTGGAACGCCAAGTGCATCTCCTTTGTTGGACGTTCTACGCTGTGCAGAACAGTCCCTAGAAGTCTCCCATCTCATGTCATGCAGTCATCTCTTCTCTTAAAATCTAATAGTGAGGATCTAGACAAAATAAATCAGCAGTTCTTATGTAGAGAGAACACAGGAGAACGATCTATGCATCTAGTGGCTTGGGGAGCGGTATGCCAACCTAAGCACTGGGGAGGGCTTGTGTTACGCAAATCCAGGGAGCATAACATTGCTCTGCTCCTAAAGCTAGCCTGGGACCTCATCTCACCCCAACAAAAATTGTGAAAGTCTATCTTCTTGGCCAAGCACAATCTAAGTTCAAGTAATCTTGCTAAAGGATTCTGAGCAGTAGCTGGTTCCCCGCTCTACAACCAACTCCCAAAAATTTGGGGAGTCATCTGTTCGGGCTTATCTTGGCAACTTGCGATGGCCAATCCTGCTACTTTTGGACGGATCCATGGCTTCCATCTCGCATTATCCTCCAAGGCAAAGGTTTGTCCACCAACTAATATCCCTAATATCAATGATCGTGTTTCTGTTTATGTCTCCTCAACAGGTCAATGGAATCTCTGTCAAATGGTCCCCCTACTTCCTAGCAAAATAATCCAGGGTATACAATCCATCCACCCACCTGATGAAGCTGTGGGGCCTGATAAAATGATCTAGAAGGCATTCCCGAAAGGAAATTTTACATTTGCGCCGTCTTATGAGCTGTTGTCCTCACAAGTTTGGGATCCCCCTGATAAGATATGGTTTGTAATACAGAAAGCGCATATACCAAAGAGGTACAAAATGCTAATCTGGAAAATCATGCACGGTGCTCTCTGGACCATCCATGAGCGATTCAGACGAAAGATAGCCGATAAACCTAGGTGTCATATGTGCAATTGTGACGAAACGATTCTACATGTGCTGCGAGATTGCTATCGAAGTCGATTTGTATGGTGGTCCATTGATACGAATCTGCAGGACCCCTTCTGGTCTGAGGAAAATCCACAAATTTGGATTCGACAAAATTTAACATCCTCTTCTACAGAGGATGGTACTCAATGGACTATATGGTTCATCACTACGTGCCGGACTATATGGATAGCCAGAAATGGAGAGATCTTCTGCAACAAGCAAACTGCTATGTCTAGCATACCAATCCTAATCAAAGCCATAGTGCATGAGATGCTACGAGTACAGCTAGTGGCTCATAGGAAGACAACCTCGAGTCACAGTCATTCAGGTAATGCGGCCATTAAACACATGGAACCTAACACGAGCCTAGAGTGAGCATTCAAGCACCTCGAGAGTCTTTCTTTTTGATCCCCTGATCTTGACCTTCTATGTCATTTTGGCATGATATGGCTAGGTCTGTCAATCGGTATCGGTATACCGACAGTATATCAATTACCGACCGATCGGTATATCGAAAAATCGATAACCAACCACCTATCGGTACCAGTACTAGTACCGGTAGGCATTTTGGTTTAACGACTATCAGTTGGTAACCGGTATACCGACGGTTACCGACCGGTATACCTTAAAAAAATATTAAATAATAATATATTATATAATTAAATATTTTAAAATATTATATTTAATGTTTTTTCCGTATACCGAGTAAGAATATGTATATAACGTCTAAAGTTTTTATTTTTTTTATTTTTTTATAATTTACTTCCGGTTAACGATGGTAATTGGTCGTCGGTAACCGTTACCATCAGTAACGATTACCGACCATGTACGGTATCGATACTGGTACCGTTTTCCCCTTACCAACGGCCAGTTGGTAGGTATCGGTAAGGGATCGGTCGGTACGTTTACCGATGGACTGACCGACCTAGATATGACTTGGTTAAATTCCTGAAAGATAAATAATTATTTTCCAACAAAAAGAGAAAGAATTTACTCAAATTTTTGTTTTATATATTGAAAGGGGCGTGAGAAACCCCACCGAAATTTAAACCGAAAAGCCACAAAATGACAAAATTGCCCCCTTACTTAGCACAACAACACCAGACAGGGGTAATTTAGTCATTTTATGGTTTTTCGATCTCAAATTTCGGTAGCAAGTAGTACGTTTAGGCTCCGTTTACTGCGTTAGATTTCGGTGGATTACGGTCGTTATAGTCCTCCGTAACGCTCGTAATCAAACTGCGGAACCTGTTTACTGCAAAGTGGATTTGGAGCCAATTTTTTGGTCAAACGCTCGTAATCTCCGCTTTTTCCCACAATCTTGATTTCGAGTGCTATTCCAATCCCCCCATTTTTGTGTGATATCAAGCGTTATAAATTTGTTTCTGACAAACTGACCATTATACCCTTCGACAGATTAAACACCGCAAAATTTTACTTCGATACAAATTTTTACTTCGACATATTTTCTTCAACACTCTCTCTCCCCGACGAAGAACCCTAGAACGGTGCCGCGAGAATCCGTCCGAATTCCAACCTTCTGAACAACATTTGACGGTCGATTAAGGTACAACACACTACCTTGGTTGTTTAATTTGTTTTCGGGGCTGAATTTTCTGTTTCTGAGCAGCATTTGGACGGGTCGAGGGTTAGGGTTTCCATATGCAGTTCGCTTGATAGAGGAACTTGTTTTAGGTCTATTCACGTTTGTTTCCGAAATGTTTTAACATTGTTACTGAAAATTTGTTACTGAAATGTTTTAACATTGTTACTGAAAATTTGTTACCGAAATGTTTTAACATTGTTACTGAAATGTTTTAACATTGTTATTGAAAATTTATTACTGAAAATTTGTCGCCTGATAGGTTATGAGATTTGTTTCTTAAATTTGTTACTTGGCCTTTGTTCTATTCAACATTGTTGCTGAAATGTTCATGTTGTTTCATCATTTGAAAACTGTTTTTGCTGAAATGTTCATGTTGTTTCATCATTTGAAAACTGTTTTTGCAGATGAGGGGAAAAGGTTCATTTAGAACACCTAGGAGCAAAGGTAAAAAAACTGTTCAGCCTGAGGTTCAGGAGGATTCTCCAATGGACATATCTCAGAGCACTCCGCCTGAGGTTGGCAATGATTCGCCTTACATGATTCATAGGCGTCCTCGGTCAAACGGAGACAGAGACACTGTTGGAGAAACTGGTGGAGACCCGTTGGATGTCAGAGCCGAATATGCTGCGGCAAATGAGGAGGTTGAGGAAGAGCATCAAGCTGAAAGTCCTTCGAAAGGCCCTGGACGAAGGGTGAACAGTGCAAGCGAGGAGGCTGAAGGTAGTGATGGCCGAAGGGCCAAGGAGAAGAAGAAGGTTTGGATGAAATCTGAGGAGCAAGCCCTCATTGATGTCGCAAAACAACTTGTCCAAAAAGGAATGCGGAGCCAAGGGGGCTTCAAGAGAGGCTTCTTGTTTTCTTGTGCAGATAGGATAGCAAGGATTGTGCCAGGGAGCACAATTAAGGCCCTTCCACACGTTAAGTCTAAACTTCACGTGTGGAAGAAGACATATGATCTTCTATCCGACTTCATGGGCATGAGCGGAGTTTCTGTTGACCCGAATATGCATCAAGTGGTCGTGGAGGACGAGTCAACATGGGAGGGCATTACAAGGGTATTGTCCTTTAGATCCAGTTCATTGTTCATGTTTTACAAGTTTTGACATATGATCTTCTATCTTGTTTGTAGGCTAATCCTGATTTCAATGCGCTTAGGGGAAAACCATTTCCCCTATACGACGATTGGTGCAAAATCTTTGGGAAGGATAGGGCGACAGGAGGATACGCTAGAGACTCGGGCGACATTGGTGATGAGGAAGGATCCAAAACTGTAACAAATGAGGAGGACGTGAGAGGAAGCGAGGATTGTGTTGAAGGAGCTCCAAGGCCAAGGAGGAACAAAGGGAAGCGTCCAATGCCCGTAGTAGACGACGAAAAGACCAAGTGCTACTCGGAGATCAGGACATTGGTCCACACAATCCATACTCAAGTAGATCCACCTTTGGATATAGCTAGACGTTTGATGGAGGAGCTTAGGCCGTACACAATGTTTAACTTATGGACGCGGACAGCTATCGTTCAACACCTCCTGGACAACGTTTCTGCTCGTCAAATGTGGACAATTCTGGATGATGATGTCCGCGAAGAGTGGCTGAACTATCTCGTGGACAAGATCAATCAGGGAATGATCTTTATGCCTCCTCCCCCCCCACAAAGTGAACAATCATGGAACACTCTCACTGTTTTGTCAAGAACTGGGTTACTATGTTTATTCTGTTTTGTTGGATGTTGGAATTATGTCTGATTGTTTCTGCTGTTTTGTCAAGAACTGGTGAATCTGTCTGTTTCTGTTGGAACTATGTTGCTGTTTAATGAAATGTTGTTGTTTCTGCTTTCATATGAAATGTTTCTGCTGTTTTAGTTCATATGGAATGTTTCTGAAAATTTCAGGTCAGCTCTGTTTCTGAAAATCAGAATGGGAGAGAAAGTTTCACTTCAGAATGTTGCTGAAAGTTTCTGAAAATCAGTTCTGTTGTGTTCGAATCATGCGTTTTTTTTGTTTACTTGGATTGATTAGGTGGGGGTGTTGATATGGATTCAATTTCGTATGAGGGATATTTTTGTCTTTTCGCCTTCAAACACACGTAACAATAACTAATGCTATCAAAATCAAGAGAATCCGTTTACTGTATCCATCGTCAAGTCGGAGTTTAGTGGGACATGTCCCTACGAGCGGGGAGGGGCTAGTGGCCGTGACCCATTCTGCTGAAGGAGATATGCATAATTTGGGCGAATACAACCAGGTTTTTTCACTTTATTGAATCCGCTACCTGACCAAAGAATCCCGGAACTCAATTCTGTAAATTCAGTGGACATTCCGAAAACTTCTGGAGCTAATTACTCTAGTAAGCGACATCGATATCCTCTTTTGTTGTTACTTCAAACACTGATTTTTTTTTCAATATATTTGGAGCATGCATTTTTGTGCCTCGACCTCTGTTCAATTGATGATATGCCCTTTACGCGTAAGTTAACGAGGTTTTATGATTGGGGGTGGGTTCCAGTGATACTGATACCTGCATAGGAAATGTGAAATTTTGAGTTTGTTTTTAGCTTTGATGTATACACAAATGTGTTCCCTTGTTTATCAATCATCTTTAGCCTGCACGGTTGGTGTTTGCGGCTTTGGTTGCATCTAGTTTTTTATCCCGGAACTTCGTTTCCTTGCTCAGGTTAGGCTTGAGTTACTTCTTTTGATAAAATTTTGTTCTTTATGATAGTAACAAACTGAACATTATCAAAAATGGTTCTATTTGGTGGGTATGGGAACCAGGGTATCTTTGATTTCATACTTCTGGTTAAAGCTACCTTTTTGTACTTAGTAGACCTGGCTTCTTTATCTGGGCTTAGATGTCTGAATATGCCAAAGCATTATCTAGTACATGTCGAAAACATGGCAGTTAATCTCTGAAACTTCTGTTTATATTTGGTTGCCAAAAGTGGCTAGTGTTCTTGCTTAAATCTCTGAAAACTAGTCATGTCATTCCTTGTTGCGAGGAGCAGAATTCCTCAAAACGCGCCTGACTTGTTTGATTTGCCATTAAGTGAGCTGAACTGAAATGATAGGCCAAAATATTACATTTACAATTTTCGCATAAGGAAATTGAGAGCATGTTCAATATTGAGTCGATATATAACGCACCTATAATTGGAGAGCATCACATGCATCTGGTTGTCTAGTCAAATTTCCGGGATGCCCAAGTGCCTTTAATCGGTGCCATGTTGCTGCAGAATATTAAACACTTAAATTTCCCCTGATGGGACGCTTTAAACTTTATTGCAATCCTTAAAGTATAACTTGTCTTCTGAAATGATTCATTATCTTTGCCGTTAACACCCAAAATATTTTCAGAAACATTATTTCGATCATAAGGCATGTCGGCTGAAGTTATTGCTGCTAAAAGACCAGTTGATGGTACTCTTGTCGAGCCAGGTGCAAATATGAAGAGACTTAAGTCTTCAACGTTTGACGGTGATAACACGGCATTTGTAGGATGCTCTTCTGTCAAAGTTATGCGCTTACTTTGTCCAGCTCATAAAATTGGTGGCATTATTGGAAAAGGTGGTAGCATTATATTTCAAATATCCCAGGAAACTGGAGCAAAAGTCAGTGTCGAGGAAAATGTTCCTGGGTGTGATGAACGGGTGATTGTAATCGTAGGATCAGACAAAGATAAAGGAATTTCTAGTGATCAGTCTAAGGCTGAAACCAAGGACATTGAATGTACTGAATTGACCGAAAACACAGATAAAATAGGTAATACTGATGGAGAGCAGGCTGTTAGTATTGACTCACAGTTTGAAAAAGAAAAAGAGATTTCCTCCATTCAAAATGCTTTGCTGGTTTTATTCGATAAAATAGTTGATGGGTTGTCTGATGTGAAGGAAGGAGAGGAAGGAAATAATGCACCACCATTATCCGTCGTGAGGCTTCTTGTCTTTTCTGGTCAAGTAGGATGTCTATTAGGAAAAGCTGGCAGTGTTATAAAACAAATGGCATCTGACAGTGGAGCGCAAATTCGGATTCTTCCCAAGGACAAGCTTCCTTCTTGTGCATCTTCTTCTGATGAACTGGTTCAGGTACTCCCATCTACTTTTCGGTCTTCCTTTCATTTGGTTTATCCAATTTGTTGATACAGAATGAACTAAATTGGGTTCTCTCTCTTCTCATTGTACATAATATAACCAGATTATGGAAAACAGTTACGGTGGAAAACGAATCCCTTTGGTTTGAAGAGAAACAACTGCCTTTATCCTGACAGAATATTTAACTATATCCCCATAGGAAGGAAAAGGATGGTAGTTTGTATGCTGAAAGAAATTTAGATATGACAATGTCTGCTCTTCTGCAGATCTCTGGTAGAATCGATGCCATCAGGAAAGCCATTCATCTTGTCTCCCAGCAACTGCTTGACAATTATCATCGCAACCAGGTTCTTTTCCCCACAACAGTCACAGGGCCATCGTCTAATTTCTTTGTTCCTCTCCCCAAAGATGATAGGGTGCCATCGTTCAACCGTCCTTTCCATGGACCTGGAGCACCTCATTCTTCCGGGTTTCATGATGTTGAGGCAAGTAATCCCACTAGTGTTGGTTTTCATCCTGAAGTATTGAGCTTCCGTTTGGTATGTTCTGAGGAGAAGGTTGGTGGTGTAATTGGGAAGGGAGGTACTGTTGTCAAGGCTCTTCAGCGTGAAACTGGCTGTGAGGTTAATGTTCTAGATGGCGGAGTTGATTCAGAAGATCGTATAATTATCATATCTGGCCCCGCTGTATGGTTTCTATTTTCCTTCTTCTGCTACAGTTGGTTTTCCTTTATTAAGTACTTATCATATTTGTATCGCAATTGAATGAGTAATGTTGAAAACCTTCTAATGCAGTTCCCAGATGATAGAATATCTCCCCCACAAGATGCAGTACTTCGAGTGCAATCCAGAATATTTAGGGCCGCTCCAGAAAACAAAGAAAAAACTTTGACGGCAAAACTCCTTGTTTCCTCTCATCAAATTGGATGTCTCCTGGGCAAGGGTGGTTCAGTGATTGCAGAAATGAGGAAATCAACTCGAGCCAATATTCGCATTTTGGGTAAAGATCAGGTGCCTAAGAATACCTCGGAAGATGAAGAAGTAGTTCAGGTATGTTGCATGGACGAACTTGTGTTAAGTACTGTCTTGCTTTAAGTGGTATCTGTACATATGCTTGATTATCATGAGTCCAATGGTTAAGTACACATGTTACGTTAGTATGTTTTATTCTACAGTTAAGAGTTACATTTGTTAACCCTCTTTCAGATTTTTAACTTGGTCATGCCTGTTGTAATTCTAGGTAATTGGAGAGCTTGAAGTAGTTCTAGAGGCTCTTCTCCAGATAACTACAAAGTTGCGGAATCATTTTTTTCGAGATGTACTCCCGAGAAACTGGGAACAAGTTCCCCCATTTCCATTACACATGAATAGAGAATTTTCTTCTGGGATGTTCGCTAATCGGGGCCCTCCATTTAACAACTATGATGGTCCTAGAGGACCACCTTTGGGTGCTGGGTTTCATGCACATGACGATCGCCCTCCTTTTGCGCATGATGATCGCCATCCTTTTGGTCATGGTTTTCCTGGACCAGGATATCATCATATATCTGAGAGAATGCCAGCGGCCTCAATGTGGGGGCCAGAGGTATCAACTTTGAAAAGTTCATCTTTTGGCTCATTAACACTATATTTATTATGTGTGAGCAATACCTTTGAAATTCCCTATTTATAGTTCGCATGTTTCAATTTGGTTTGCAGGGACCTATAGAAGGCCCCGGTCCTATTGGATTCCACGACCATCCGGGACCTCCTACGGGAAGACTCGGTGGCTTTACCGGGTTGGTCTAGTTTCTCACCGTAATTTGATGTCATTTTAATTTTCGGAGGCTTAATTGATTATATTTTCATGAAAATAGCAGAAATCAGCAGGCTATCATAACAAGCACAAAAGTGGAAGTTGTTGTTCCCCGCTTTGTTGTTCCTGCAATCCATGGAGAAGATGGTGGATGTTTGCGTCAAATTCGTGAGGTATTGATCCCGTGCTTGCCAGTTTTGCTCCTCGTTGTTAACTACCCAGAACCAAATGTTGTTCCTAACCTAAATGTAGTATTAGTGAAAGCTGCATAAGCTACTTCTCTTAATGTCAGCCGTGCTTGTATCAGTGTCCTTTTCTTTTACTTTTGTTTACCCAGTTCTTACAACTTTCTCCTACATTCGCTGATCAATATACTCATTGTTTCCTACCCATAGTTAGATACTGTTGTGAAATGTAGATTCCGTGTATTAATGTCAGCCGTGTTTGTTGCTTGCCTAGTTCTTACAATTTTCTCCCACAATCGTTGGTCAAAATACTTACTTTGAGAAGATATTCTTAAACTTCGACAAGCCTTTTGTCTGGTTATTTAGTTAATTTGTAGGATGCATAGTCACCTGGGAAAGCAATTGTACCATTTTATGGCCTTCTTTCCAGATTTCAGATGCAAAGATAACCATTATGGATCCAAAGCCCGGTGCGACAGAGACAACGATCATCATATCTGGGACGCCGGAGCAGGCCAATGCTGCTCAGAGTCTGATTCAAGCCTTTGTAATCAGCGAGACAACACCCAGGTGATTCTGGTTTTCTCCTTTCTGTAAGAGCGTGTAAACATTTTACCAGCAAAGACTGGCTTCTTCTCTCTTTTTTTCCTCTAGTTATTCGTTGCAGTTAATGAGTTATATCAAACTTGTTAGAATTATTTATGTACCTACACACATGTGCCTGTGATAGATATGAAATCACAAGGCCTACAGGATTTTGTCTGAATTTGTGCTGTCATTTTATTTCATGAAAGAAACTGCCGGAACTTGATAAAATAGAGGTTTTGGGTTTGAGGAATAATGCCTCTCAAAATAAATGGGAAGATAAATCTTATAATTTGGGTGAAAATGCATATGAAGGTGCGATTTTTATTTTGTCAGGTGTATTAGGTTTAATTTTTAATTATGAAAATTGTACGGAATAATACATTTCTATATTACATGATTAAAATTTTATTACTATTCCTAATTTTCCTAAAAAAGGGGGAAGAAGGGAAAAGAGGTACTTTTTTTTGGAGACACCCTAAGCTCTATTCTAGACTAATGTGCATCAGAATCAGTTGGAGTTACACAAATTCCTTTCTAAAGCTGATTTGGGAAAGAAAGATGACATGAAAGAATTGTACATAATCAGACCCCACTGCCCACTTCCATATTCAAAATGGACTTCCTTTGAATCATATGACATACAGACACAGATCTTCACTTTTTCATTCTACCATTGGTATGATGGAATCAAGCATCCACATGTATTGGTTATGTGGGTCAGTGATTGTTTAGATTCAATGAGTTGGGAGAAAGCAGGTAGGCACATGAAGATTCACAATTATTTACAGCAGAGGTTCAAGAGAAGTGGAGTGGGTTTGCTCTTTTTTTTTTTGGAAGGCCTAGTTTCTTGTATCTATCTTCCTACCCCTTCAACTGAGAATTATGTGATTACTTTATGTGGAACCTGAACTTGATCCTAATTCTAGATATGGGTGAGTTAGACTATACTTTTGGGCTTGTTGGCATTCCCCATTCCCATTCAGTCTTTTGTGACAGTTTGCCGCAGTCGAATCCACAAGGATCAGCTACCAACAGCAGCTGAACAACAGCGTTCATCGGTGTTGCAGCCCTGCAAGTGCAAAGTATTGCTATGCGGAGAACTTTGATCATGTCATCTTTGAAGGAGCTCGAGACTCGTTTATCCAGCACCTCCACAGCCCCTTCCTTCGTCCCCACGTTGCTTGGAACCCAATGCACAACGTCTTTGTTCTCTCTAAACTCTGCCTCTAGGGGCTTCTTCCCCGTTATGAACTCCATTAGGACAACACCAAAGCCATAGACAACACCACAGCTTCTAGCTCGAGCAACCCACAAACCCACTATAAAGGCAAACTTTCTTTCTCATATCACATATTTCGTAACCCACAAACCCGCCGAAAAATTCTTCAACAGCTTTTCAACTGTTATCTACAAATAACCCACAAACCACAGGGAAGTGCACATTGATTAGCTCGAGCGTGGTTAGGGTTATCAAATTCCCTTCTGATCACCAAATATATATATCTTATAAAAGAATAGCCGGGTCAAGGCACCGGACCCGGTCCCAGGTCCGGGACCTAACCCAGTATCCGGATGGATCTGGCACGCCCTGTACGAGGCGAGTTCAAGGCGATCCGCTGGAACGGGTTGCTTTTGGCAAACCCAAACCAGTTTTTTTTTTGATAGGTAGGCAAACCCAAACCTAACCAAGCCGATTCTAGTAAGTAGTGTCTATTAAATTCAACGGAAATGATAGCTGTACATAGCCATCTTGTACATAGTTATGTACAGACAAAAAACGCTATCACACCTCTTTAAGTAATCTGGCGTTTTTGTCTTTGGACCCTATTTTTTCTTTATTTCTTTTTTTCTATTAAATGCAAATACTTTGAACTGCAGTATAATCAAAGGATTGCAGTACATAATAAAGAACATCTCAAATGCAGTAAATTCAAAGGCTTGCAGTACACAATAAATAGAAACCACTGATCAAATGCAGTAAAATAAAAGGCTTAAATTACATATCTCAAAATAAAGAACATCAGCACAAGCCAAA